>SCLG01000314.1:88194-100118 GCA_004367875.1 Oikopleura albicans | reverse complement strand
AATGTTCGGCAATTTATCTTACTAGTCGTGTCTTTGATATTTGTATCGATAATTTCCATTTTCTTGTTGACTCAAATCAGACATTTGTTTTTGATTGGACGTGACGTTATGTTCGGTAGATTCCTGATCATCTCCTGATTGCGCAATACTTGCAGTATTTGTACAACTAGTCTGAATTTTTGGAATTTCTGTGCGAAGATGATTTAATGACGGTAAAGATTCAACAAATACACGGCGTGCGCCGTTATCAGGCAGGTTTCGCGACAAAAAACCTGTTTGGTAACTGTGTAGGGTGCCCGATAAATGCGCAGCGCGTAGGCGGAATAGGCGAAAAAGATGCAAAAAACAAAAATTGCCTGATAACAGCACGAGCGGGGAATTGCGCAATACCAAATTGTCATTATCCAATGACCAACAGCGCCATATGGCCCTGTTATCATTCATTTCACTAATAGCTCCAACTCGATAAGAGAAATCACCTATCTTTTGTGTCAAAATTAGTTTCTGCGACACAGGAAATGGAAATCCGGTAACCGGTTTTTTCGGTACCGGCAATTATCGGCAAAATTATCACTAACACTAACTTACCTACGGCGAATTCGATTTGCCGTCATTTTTTTACCGTTTTAATACTTTCTCTCAAACCAAGTGTATCAACCCACAATTAGTCGGGGAATTTGTTAAAAGTTGAGGGGTGAAAATTTGAATAAACTTTTTTTCTCATTATAAGAAATAAGATGGGGTCAGATGGGGTTAAAATCGGAGAAACTACATGGGCGGTATACAGTGGATTCGGTAACGGAGTAACAACGAGGGTACCGATTTTTTCTTCAAAAATTGTTACTCCGTTCCGAAAACGTCGATTTTCAGAGTTTTTGAGTAAAACACTTGTTAAGATTGGTTAGGTGTATATAAAATATATTAGGGTAATATGGTGTTGTTGAGTTGTAAACAAATCAACGTACCGTCCTTAATTGACAAAGAAAATTGAATTTTATTACCCCGTTGCCTAATTCTAGGGTTGCCCCAAAATCTCCAAAAAGTGTTACTCCGTTACCGAGTCAACTGTAGCCATATTTCACTTCTTAGCTACGAGCAATTCTTACCTGAACCGTATTTTCCAATTCGGCGAGCCTTTTTTCAATCGCAATGATTTGGTCACAGCTCAATACCGTCTGACACTCGTTTGAGTTGTCCTTCTCGATACTGTTGCTTTCTTGGATCGCGCACGGGAAAAAGCAACACAGAAAAAATATAATTGTTTTCATTATTTCACAATTTTTCGCTCTTTTTTTTTTGCTCTATATTTTTGCTCTGTGTATTTCCCTCCGAGACTTATTCGTTAGAAATCTAACATATATGTATAATATTTATTTTCCAGAGATTTTGTCAAACATTTCCAATTGCATTTTTTACCACCTGTAAACATTTAAAATGTCAAAATTTGTTGAAATCGCTTGAAGATAAAGATTGCACAAATATTCCAAACACGTAACATCAATAAATTGTCTACCGGATTGCAACCCATGCTATTGTAAAAATTGCTGTTATTGTGCTACTCAGCGTTTTACCTGAATTTCCGCCGTTTTTCTTTCGTAGTTTCTAGATAGCCGAACTCAATTTTTTTCCGCATGTCAAAAACTCGAATATCGTCATCTAGAAGATGCGGGGGGGACGGCGGAAATTCGTGTAAAACGCCGAGTAGTTGTCCCGACGACAAGCCATGCGTATCCCGTTATGATGGATGTTAAAAGTGCCCTCTATATTGTGAGCCGTGCGAATGCTCAAATTGTGGCGCAAATGGTTGCATCTATGGATGCTGTTCATTTTAAACGTTACCAAATATGTTGACTGTTTCAAACACTACCGCTACGACTGCAACGACTGCTGTGATGCTCACGGAGTTAGGGCCTTCTGCAAAATCAACATAGGTTAAACTTTACATGTTTTTTTTCTTTTTTGAAAAACCCATTCAACCAATTTGAATAGAGCTTATTTTATAATTATGATTGTCAAGTATTATTTTATATTTAACTCTCAGGGGCAAGGAGTTTTTGGGAACCCGTAGGGGGAACTGTGTGTATATATACACACACTTGAAAAAATCACAATAATTCGCAATAATTCAGAAAAACTGGTAAAGCCAAGTTGTAGAGCTCGTCAAACTACGTCGATCTGACTATTCAGAAATTGATTTGGGCCACCAGGGCCCCCTTGACAGCTGTTTGATATTTCCAACCTACGCAAAAAATAACACCGCCAATCGAATTTTCTCGAAAAGTTGAGGCGGGTCACTAATACCCGTTTTGCTCTACGGGGCCTCCATAATATGGAGTCCATATATGGTCATATGCCTTAAATCGACCTATGCCTTAAATCGCCGAAAAAACAAGTTGTGTGTATATATACACACACCTCCCCTGGGAGTTAATATAAAACAATACTGGACAATCAAAATTATAAAATAAGCTCTGTTCAAATTCGTTGAATGGGTTTTTCACAAAAAAAAATCAAAAAATATGTAAAGTTTAACTTATATTAATTTTGCAGGAGGCCCAAACACATAATATGGATAGCATACTTGTTGAGAATTTAATATTTTAAATCCTTAAACAATTATCAACAGGTAAATATAAACATGTCAATAGTAAAAATGAGCTGTTGCTCATTTTATCATTGAGATTTTATTAAACCGTGCGGGTAGGCTTTTCAAACTGAAATTTACAAAAATTTACTCATTGGTACAGTTCTCAGTATCAATGAAAAATTATAGAGTATTTCTCACTGTGAGGTTTTGGTATAATTGATTAGAGAAAAAAAATAAGCCATGACCACCAAATTTTTCCAAAAAAAACTGTTTTGGCCAAAATGTTCGTCTTACCTGATCTTACCTGATCAAGGCTCGTTAAAGCGATTTTTAGGAAAAGTCAGGAAGTTTCCATATCATTTTATTGTATCCATCTGGTAGTATTTTGTAGTTTTTCTCTGCATGGGACATTGTCAGATAGTCATTTTTGACCTTGTCTGTAATAATTTACCCTGTGAAAGGCTCCTAAAGTATTTTTTCAAAATGTCGTCAGGGAAATTCCATAGGATTCTGCCATAGGAGTTCTGAAGGTGATATCAAAAATTTGAGAGACCCCTAAGCTAAAAATCAACTGAACTTTCGTTTGAGCCAAAAAAAGTAAAAAAAATCTAATTAAGGCACAAAAAACCTGACCACAAAAATGACCCATTTGGAGGCCTTTAATCAAATTTATCACGTGACTCGTTAAACTTGACCTTGATTTTCCAAAAATCTTAAAAGCTAACTTTTCAAGACGAGCATTTTGGCCAAAACAGTTTTTTTTGAAAAATTTGGTGGTCATGGCTTATTTTTTTTTCTCTTACAAAAACGAAATGAGGATTCCGTTCGGATATTTTTTAAGGCCAAAATGGTATCTTTTGTTATAAATTATAACTTATAATGTGACTATTTGAGAAATCTACATAGAGGTTACGGTAAAAATGTCACTAAAGAAACTTCTGGAGACAGAGGTTGGATATGGAACATGCTGTATATCGACATCTCCTCATTTTGTTGAAGCAACGAGAAATGCAGGAGTTGACTTTGTATTCATAGGAAATACCCAGATATCAAATAAACGAATTTTGATGATTGGAAAAAGTAATCTTAACGACCTGTGTTGGGCAAAAACTGAATAGGGCCAAAATTGAAAAAAGGTATGTTTTCGAACAAAATTAGTTTTTTTTGTCTTTTCTTCAACATTTGCCACCAAGAGACCAAAAATAAATTTTGTGACCTAAAATTAAACAATTTTGGTTTCGCTCATTTCGAATGAACCCGAATCAGGTTGCGCAAAAACTCCAAAACCAACTATTTCTTTTTCTTATACATATCATATGTAACATATGTATTCCTGTTTCGTTATTGATTAATGTCTTCTTAACCCCCTGATACCATTAAGCAAGTTTAAAAAAATATAAAATATGATTTTTTCAATCAATAAGTTCCATTTGCTCTTATTGGTAGCCTGAGTATGCGCGTGTGACCAGTCCCATGACAGTGCAGCCCCGCAAAGCGGGGCTGAATAAGCGCGTGTGACCAGTCCTATGACAGATCAGTCCCGCGAAGTTGGCTGAGTATTCGCGTGTGACTTGTCCTATGACAGAGAAACCATCCAGAAACCATCGAGTTATTGAGCTGGAAAAAATAAAAAGTTCTTTGATTATCTTTGACAGACACGGAACATATTCCTATCGATCGGACTCAGTTATCATGGATGTGTCGAACGTATGATGGAATGGGAATAACACCAATATGCCGGGTACCTGAACCAGAACCTTACCGGTAAGTTCATCATTCAAAATAGATTTATAAAATACTTTTATAAATATAAAAATGGTATAATTGATTAAAAGATACAAAATATTTCCTTTTTTCGCGTAAATTTTAAGACACTTACGGCTTCGCACATGTACAGTGTAAATAATAGGTCGCGCTACGCGTTTTTTTGGTTTTGTTTTTCATGTTTTTTATTAAAAAATACCGTTTAACGTGTGAAGTCCAGGAAAACGCGTAGTGTGTCTTCTCATCCACATTCTAAGTTCCTTACAAACAATTTTAGAAAAACAAAGTCTTGAAAAACGCTTTCTCTAGAGAACCGCCGCGTCTTAATTCCGACAGAAGAAATTTTTAATAACTTCAGAGTTTGTTCCTACATTGATGGAGGTGCAAAAGGAATTGTTGCGCCATATGTGGAATCTATCGAGCAAGTGCAAGCACTCGTTGGTGCCGTAAAATTGCGTCCCTTGAAAGGAACATTTTTACAACAATGTTTAGCAAAGCTCTCCGACAGGAATGGTCTGACATATTTACGAAAATCGCATAAAATGCAATTGATCAAGTCTGACCGAAATGTACTGAATGATTGACTCTAAAAGTTGGCACTAGGGAACCTGATTGTACCCGTTCCCGACTCCAGTATGGGACTTGTCGGGTGCGACCCGACTTTTTGATCCGCCTTCTCCGCGGAATACGGGCACGGGTAGGAGATAAAAAACTAGAATAGTCTTTGGTACCTCAGTAATTCGGACCTTAGCTTACATTGACGGAAAGAAAAAAAAACCGATAATTTTGAGGCTTGAGAAATCAATCATGTTCGTATTGTGACGCAAAAGAAAACTACCTACAGTCCTTCACCATTTATCGGACGCTCATTTATCGGACGCTTACTGATTTATCGGACGCTTTTTTGGCCAAATGTATATCATTTCGGAACAAAATATTTCAGCATAAAGTTACCCAGTACTAATATTTGATATTTAGAATGCCCTGAAGGACTTCCAACAAAAATAATTTCGTAGTTCACAACATTTTTCTTGCGGTGCTTGAAAGCATGGCCCAAATCCTTTAATTTTCAGCGAAAACCTGAGTTATCGGGGTCACGTTATTGGCGACGAAGACACAGGCGAGTAATTAAGTAAGGCCAAATTTGAGTCAGAGTATCTTTGATGTAGTTAAAGAAGTTGTTGGTGAGAAATCGGCAAAATATGTCGAAAAAGCCAATGAAGATCTACTGCTCTTTATAAATATTGAGTCAATTCCAGGTGAGGGATGTAAGACAAGATAAAACACAGGTCCCGTAGTTAACCGTGGACCACATTTTTAAAGCTGACCAATATTGTTAAATTGCCGGACTGTTAAATTGACTCAAAAGGAAGTACAGTCCTTGATACCGGTCGAGTTTCATGAAAATCGGCCGGGCGTTTCTAGTATTCAGTGTCGGCGTACTTTAAGCTGATATAAACACCGATTTTCCATTTTTATCTTTAACTAGGGTTCCCCTCCGTTCTCACTTCTTAAAAATACGCCTCTACGTAAAGAATTTCATGAAACTCAACCGGTAGTTCAAAATAAAACAGGGAAAATTGGTCTTTATATCATCTTAAAATATGCCGACACGGCATATTAGCAACCCGCGGTCGATTTTTATGAAACTCAACCGGTATTATTAGTTCGTCTCATTATGAGCGATATTATGGAGGGAAATATGCAATTGCAAATTAAGACAGCAAAATGCAATTGCAAATTACGCTATTAATTTGGTTTTGCCTAGGCAAAACCAAATTAATAGCGTAATTTGCAATTGTATTTTGCAGTCGTAATTTGCAATTGTATATTTCCGCATAATTTTACGTACAATAATATGAAAGTAAACTTAACTTATAAAGAAGCTTGCATTTGAATGGTAAGCTTAATGATAAAAAGTTTTGGCGCCGAAGGCGCCGTCAATTCATTTGATCTAACCATGGTTTAGCATCATTAACATTTATATTTACTTTCTGTGCAGTTATCGGTCAGCTTTCACGAAATATCTGGTGTATAATTTCAAAGTATGTCGGCGGACAAGTTTGAAAAAAGCTGCTGGATAAATGTGGCGGAAACCAGCATCGGCGTTTATAATTAATGTTCATGAATTCTTAAGTAAAAAACCTTTTGCCCCATAGTCTATGGGCCATAGAGGTCGTTCTCGCTCGTGCGTTTATCGGGTCGTCTGTTGTTCCAAAAATATTCTTAGTTTTTAAATCTACACACTACATGGCAAAAATCTACTTTTCGGAAAATTTTTACCCGATTTCGTACCCTCGGGTAAAAACTCTGGTTACAACTAGACTCGGGTAAATTTTAAATTTGATGTTGTCCAAGTCGACGCTTTTGACACGATTTCTACCAGTAATTACCGTATTTTTGTGCAACTTTTGTAGTCCTAACCCCTAAGTGTTGGCAAATAGTAAAATGGCAAATTTCGATTTCTTAAAAACACCCCAAACGCGTTGGCTCACACGCGAAAAAAAATGCCCTCAACGCACAACGCTGTTAGACGTTGGGTTTGGCCAAAGGGGCAGTTTTTAATTTAGCGTTGGCGGTCCCGTTGGGTTGGCGGTCCCAACGCGCCAGTACAACGCCCCTACACCCAATGCCCCAACGCAAATTCACAACACTGGTCCTAACCGTCTTTTTATCCGAAAACCCTATTACAACCCAGGGGTAAAATCGGGTAACTTCAACTCGAATCGGAATCCGAAAGCACATCTCTGCNGGTTAAAATTACTAAAAAAATTTCAACATATAATTTCACTTTAATTGGTATATTATATAAAGAATATACGAATTAAGCGTGTATTCTGACTCAGAATTTCACTTCCAAAGTGATATTCTAATAAAATATCCCCTTCTGAATTATAAAATAATAACATATCTGAGATATTATGTCGCTAATAATCTAATTATCGTTTTGACTTATCACATTTAAATTATTGAAAAAAAACGAGTTGCTCTTACTAAATGAGATATGATAATAGTTTTATTTTACATTCCCGATTGCAGCTGTCAACCAGCTGGAAAAATTATTAAATGTTCCGGGAGTGGACGGTGTTTTCATTGGTCCACATGATTTGAGCGTTTCGATGAACTGTCCGGAAGAATGGGATAATCCAGAGCAGGGCTCCAAAAAGGCACCAGTTTTTTTTCCCGAAAACCTTAACTCCTGCGGGCTGATGATACAAATAATTGTATCAACTTTTTAGCGACGTCGTGAGAGCAAATTAATTTATCAATTACAATTTTTTTAACTTGGAACATAATTGGACGTTCATTGGCTCTTAGTAAAAATGTTTAACAATATAAAAATATTAGTTTTTCATACCTAAAAATGACGGTTTAGTAAAAAAGTCTTGAAAAAATTCCACATTTTCTAACTTAAGTGCGCTGTAACTGCTTAACGTTTTTTTAGTTTTTGTTTAAGTATTAATCATGTGTTTCTATGTAACATTCTGAGTATATAACATATTTAAAATATATATGTTATATTTATATATCGTCTACAATCATGCAATATTACGGTAAAAATGAACTGATTTTAATGAAAATTAGACAAACGCTCATGTCAATCCTTATTTGTGATTTTTCATACTCACTCGGTATACAATATTGTTGTTGCATGGAATCTGTTAAAAACTTAATTGCGAACATTATGATATTTTCAGGTCACTAATCGAACATTGCGGTAACGCGACAGATAACGTCAAAGTCAGAAGTGCGCCAAAAACCATCAAAATACGATTTTTCGGCCTTTGTGTAAAACAAAATATGGAAAACATTAAAAAATGAAACTATTGCCAAAAAATGTGCTAAGGGTTCAAGTTAACTACTGCTGCATCGAATCATCAATTTTCTCAAAGATACGGTATTTTTTTAATGATTTTCGGCCTTGATACACTTAATTGTATCATCAGCCCGCAGGAGTTAAATTGCAGAATTTTGCCGATCTATTAATTTTATCAATTTGCAGAAAACTTTTTCTCCAGAAAACGTTTTTGTGGCAATTTTAATGAATTTTTCTTCCATGTAGTTTTTTTTATGATTTTGGATGATTAAATTTTTCTTTAGAAAGACCGCAAAAAAAAAGAGCTCAATTCTGATCAGGCGTAATTATGTATGTTTGCATTTCCGCTAGAGTTTAAATTTTTTGTAACCCTAATCAAGAGTATCAAAAGACCTTAACCCATATTATCAAAACAACGCGCTCAGCAAATAAAATTATCGGATCTCATTGGTCTTTTCCAAATTCCGTCGAGCGTCAAATTCAATGGATGAAAGAAGGCGTCAATTTGGTTATACATAACGCAGGAATGGTTGTAAAAAAAAAATTCAGAAACTAAATAATGTTATAAAAAACCCAAAGAGGGGACAAAACAGAACCCTACGAACAGTCAGGATTTTTAATATAAATTTATATTATTCCGGTAATATATTCCGCTTGCGCTGAGTGAAAATGTGGACATTTGTACGTATTCATCTCCTGAGCTGTTCTTAACACCAGTTATTTTAACGAAATTTGGTTATCTTAACACTTTTTGGACAAAATCGTATCGTTAATTTCAATTATCTAACCAAACGTCCTACCCAAGTATCTTAACAAAATTCAATTATCTTAACACTAGGGGTGCATGAGGATTTTTAGATTACTTCCGAAGATGACGAAATTTTGGTTGTGGGGCTGAAATCATGGGAATATCACGAATTTGTAAAAAAAATTACAATTGAAAAATTGTTTCGAAATTTTAGGGGTCTGAAATTTTTAGGGTACTGCAAATAGGGTAGGTGACTCCATCGAGTTATTGAGCTGAAAAAAAAGAACCTTAGAGCAGTTTTAGTTACTGAATCCAAAAATTCAATCCAATTTTAGTGCATTTGAGTGCATATGGGTTTTTGGCCCATATATAGGTTTCACCCTAAAATTGCTTATAATTGGTCAAAATAAAAAAATTTACATGTTTTTAAGGTCAAAAAAACCCAAGGATTCCGAATATCAAGTTAGGAAATCCATGCACCCCTACTTAACACTTTTTGAATACTTTTTGAATTGTTAATATAACTGGTTTGGTGATTGAAATTTTACAAGCAGAAAAAACATAACGTATTGATAATGTTTAAAAAAATGCAACCTAAAAAGATGTTCGTCTTTATTTTGATTCATTAAAAGCAGACATGGAACGACTTCATGCTGCCGGAAATCGAAAAAAGAAAGTTGGCGATTTGGGCCATGTCTAACAAATACGAGTTCATAATGCAATTTGCCACTTTTCATTGATTTCTAGCATATAAAATACTGAGTTCATGATAACAATGTTTTGTAACTACGCTTATACAGCGGGAGCGCCAAGTAAGGGTAGGTTTCGTGTTTTTTTTTCGTGTGTTTTGGCGCCCCTACCCTTACTTGGCGCCCCTACCCTTACTTTGCGTTGTCACTTTTACCAATTTTGTCTTATATAAGGCTGACACGTTAATTCTATAATTTTAATAAAAATATATTCAAAGTACACAAGTAATCATACAGAACAAAAAAAAGTTTGAATTAGATACCATTATCTGCCTCTAATTGGCCTCTAATTGCCCTTACTTGGCACCGAAATTTTTTCGTGAAATGAAACCTACCCTTACTTGGCGCCCACCTACCCTTACTTGGCGTGCCCTTACTTGGCGCTCCCCCTGTACATTATAAGTTATACTGAACATAGGGTGCACAATTAACTGCCACGTTTTGTACTGAGTAGTTAACCGCCAGTTTAGGCCGCCGTGAAAGCTGGTGGTTAGGCGCGCACCCTGTGTACCCTGTGTATACACCCTAAAATGCTACGCGGCTAGCTGTGAGGGTGTGTGTTTTGGGTCGAGAGCAAAATGAGAGCTGAGCGAGTTCGAATCTATTCACTGTCTCAAAAATATGCGCTGCAAAAGCAGTCAAATCCGGGTCTATTGATATCATTTTAATCTCCGACAGTTGCGCGTTCAGTTGCTTCGCAAACTAGTTCCGGNCTGTCGGAGATTAAAATGATATCAATAGACCCGGATTTGACTGCTTTTGCAGCGCATATTTTTGAGACATTTTTTAAAATACATCCCACAAATATAACTCAACCACTATTAGTCCCTCGATTGCTCTCCTTAGCTCAGCCGCGTAGCACTTTAGGGTGTACTCACAGTAAATATAATAATTAAACAAAACCTGTCTCATTGAAAAGGATTTGGGTTTATTTTAGGCAAGTATTCTCTGCACAGTTAATTATTAATCATATTTTTGACAATCCGGGAAATTAACCGCGAACCGCAACTCAAAACTGGCGATCAAAATTGTGACCGCCAGTTCGATGTCTCCGTAAAAAGGGCTGTTATCCACAGCAGTCATCTGGTTGTTTCATGCCGAGATGATGAATTGAAAATGCCCAATTACCCAGCGTGAAACCAATCACAATCGATATGAAAATCGGCGTATTATAAGACATTGCCGCCAACATAACAAAATAAGAAAGTGTCATTTGGGGTATGTATAAGGCACAAGAAAGCAGATACGGTTTTTGTAAGAGTCTCCAAGACAGTCTCAATCCCTCGTCACATCGGCATTTCCTTTCGATGAATGTTCGAAGGGCTTAAAATTAATTTAGTGAGAAACTACACTATATCCCTCGCCCAAATTAGGGACAAATTTACGTAATTTGTCAAATTAGTGACACATTGGTTTCTCAATGTCCAAGTTGGACGGCCCACCTACCAAATACAAGACAATTATTAGAATAAAATGGAAGAAACCAAAAATGGAGAAACCAGAAAACGGATATTTTTTTGCGATCGTAAGGGTAGGTTTCGAAAAAAAAGGAAACCTACCCTTACTTGCCGCTCACCCTGTACCTTTAATAGCCTCTAATAGAAATGTGAGTAACATCCAGCCAATACAGGAGCCTATTAATGCTGAGTGTGTCATTACCATCCATCCTTCAAATAGTAAATAAAAATTCAAGTTTGTATTAAAGTACATTGCCATCGTCATATTCATCATGGCTGCAGACTGTATTGAATATATTCTGAAAATATAAAGCGTTTTTGTATCTTATCAAAGTTTTTTCTCGAACAATGACATTTTTCGACCCCATTTTTATGGCTGATGAAATTCGTTTTTTTTTTCACATTGGTGTCAAAGTAGTTGTAAACGAAACTGATGACAAATTCTTTCAATGCATTTGAACTTAGCACCATTTTTACGATTTTGAAAGTTTGTTACTTATTTTGAGGGCATTTTAGAACATTTTTACAGTTATATACCACTTCAATGTATATACACCGCCTTTTCAATTATCCCAAAAGCGTTTGGGGAAACAACGAAAAACTACTGACAGTCGTTTTTTGTGCCAGAAATTTAATTGTTTTATTATTTTTATATTTAGACTTTATAGAATAATACGACACGGCTTAACCTAACAGTGTTAAAAATGACCTTGTTGAAAACGCTATGGGCCATAGGCTATGGGGTATTGAAACCTGGACCGCTGGTCTAAATTTTTGGCAAAGGATTGCCTTGATTACAATT
>SCLG01000314.1:38211-52619 GCA_004367875.1 Oikopleura albicans | reverse complement strand
TGTATAATTTTTTTTCGAATTTTCTCAACCTTTTGAATTTTCTAATTTTTTCTGAATTTTTCTGAATTTTTCTGAATTTTTCTCAATTTTTCTGAATTTTTTTTTCCTCATTTTTTTTCAAATTATATTGGTAACATATCGGTGGATTTTATTGCACGTGTCTCGTAACTATCGAATTTTACACATCCGATGCAGCGGTGGCCAAAAATTACGGAAAATGGTCTTTCTAACATTTCGTCTGCGATTGTGAGCGGTATTCTAACGTGGTAAATCCGACAATTAGAAGTTTCTTCATAGAAATTGCTTTCTAGCGCCAAAACGTGTCTCTTTTTACAGTTATTAATAACACCAACGTAATCTACGCTCAAAGTTTCATCATACCTGTAACTTTCAAAAATGTTTTTTGGTGCAAAAAAGTCTATATTATTCATTTTTTGCTATTTCTTAATTTTTCCCAAGTTTTAAATCGATTTTTATGTTAATTTTGTGTTAAACTTTTATAAGTAAAAATCCTGGTTACTTTTTTCCAACCGGAAAGTTTGAAGTGAGTGGTTACTTAAGTTTGGTTACTTAAGTTTTTTCAAATGCAGAAACTTGATACAGTATCAAACTTGGCCGTAAAAAGTACAGTACCTGATCCCAAATCGTTACGCCCCAAATCGTAACGTTATGATGTCATGATCCCAAATCGTTACGATTTTTTTTCGAGGTCTGGTGACTGTATTGAATTTGGCCGTGTTTTAGGTATCCAAATAGAAGTTACAATTGCATGTTACTTTGCCTTCTGAAAGTAAGTTATGAGCTTAGTGGGAGTGTTCTGTCGCGACTTTTTGATTACAGAAAAATCGAGTTTTTGGGAGGACCGCCTTCATAG
The DNA here is from genome assembly GCA_004367875.1 of Oikopleura albicans. Taxonomy (NCBI): domain Eukaryota; kingdom Metazoa; phylum Chordata; class Appendicularia; order Copelata; family Oikopleuridae; genus Oikopleura; species Oikopleura albicans. Next base: position 51,745 of record SCLG01000314.1, on the reverse strand, counting down.
CGCAAAAAAAACTGTTGCCACAAAAGCAGCAGAAAAAAAAGAAACAAAAAAATTAGAGAGAGGGCCGAAAAGGAGATGGTCGTCGGATACTGAGCTTATCGTGGCGTTTACGAACTCAAAGCATTCGTTGTCGCGATGAAGTATTGAGTGTGGCTTAAGGGCGGAAATGGCTCTTTGTGAGTGTGTCAGGTTTAGAATAAATAATTGTTCTGGTGGTGTTGGTGGTGTATAGGTTTGAATGCGGTCCGACAGCGGAAGTGGGGACGGCGCCTACAAGTCTCATTCAAATAAAAAAAAAACACTAAAAAAGGCTTTTTATCACAAGAATCTCAATATGCGAACATACAGATCGAGATCAATACCCCGCATGTTGGATAATGACCATTTTTTTTCTTTTTGTCAAGGCGTAGAAAATCTGCAGAACAGAAAAAAAAAGTAATTTTGGCTTTGGGAAGTCAAATTTGCCCCCTCGGTACAATTCTGATCATTATTTCGCCATTATACTTAAAAGAAAACAAAAAAAAAATAATAAAGATAATTTCCGCCGGTGACGGTGGGACAACATATTTTTCTTTCTCGTCTCGTTCGGCATTTTTTTTTATTTTATTTCGGTGGTGGTGGAGAAGGCCAATTGGGCTCCGCTCGTCGCCACTGGTTGACATCAACACCAAATAATTATAAGCAAGCTGCAAAATAGTTGAATTACTTCCGATGAGACGAATTGGCGACTTAAAAAACGAAAAATATTCAATCTTTGTACCTTGTTCCGAGTACCGACAATCAACACTGCAAAAATAACATTTTGTGAATAGAAACCGCTACAAATGTTACGACGTCATTCTATTTTTTTTCTTACTTTTAAAACACGATTTTGAAAAACAGTATAGCGCTGGAATATGGTTATATGATGGAATAATACATTTTTTGGAGTTTTATTTATCTTGATTAACTCTCAGGGGGAAGGAGTTTTTAGGAACCAGTAGGGGAAAATGTCTGTAAATAAACGCGCACTTAAAAAATTCATAATAATTCGCAATAATTAAAAAAGAAAACTGGTAAAACCAAGTTATAGAACTCGTTAAACTACGTCGACCTGACTATTCCGAAATTTATTTGGTCCACAAGGGCCCCCTAGAGAGCTGTTTGAAATCTCCAACCTCCGCAAAAAACACAGTCAATCGAATTTTGGGGTCAGTAATACCCGTTTTGCCTTACGGGGCCTCCATATGCCTTAAATTGACGAAAAAACAAGTAGCGTGTCTATACACTTCCTCCTGGGAGTTATTTTTTTTTCAGTAAAGTTAGCAGTTATACACTTCTTGAGCAGTTATCAGGCCGGTTGTCCACCATATGATTTGTGCTCTGCAAAATGGGGAAAACGAAAACCGACAGATAACTGGGCAAGGAGTTTTTTAGTGAAGGATACTTTCGCGGCCATTTTTGGTCGCGAAAAACTCGTTTATGAGTACTTTCGCGACCACACATTTGGTCGCGAATCGTTGTTCAAAATTCGGTTTCGCGACCAAATTGTCGCGAAATGATGTTTTAGACAAGGTTTCGCGACCATTTTTAAGTGATCGCGAAACCTCATGCAAAACGTCATTTCGCGACAATTTGCCCGATCCAACCTGCCGGATAATTGCGCAGCGGTGTATAATATGATTGTGTGGCGACCCAACGACTTTAACCTATAATCATACATATGTATTTTTCGAGACCTTATTTGAACGTTCAATTTATGTTGGAGAAATGCAAGCGGAAATGAACTAATTCTTCTCAATTTACATCCGTTAAGTCCCTTTTTGATCCGCTTTTCTCATTTTATTCAAATACTTCTTATGAGCAGTGACTATTTGTTTAGATTCAAAGTTTTGTTAAAATAACATTTTAGGTATGAAAATTTACGAAATTCTTCGTAACTGTATTAAAAGTGTGCGTAAATGTATTAGAATGTATACGGATCCATATATATATACACCATATAACCATGTGAGAAAACACCATTTGAGATAACAGTTTGCATTTGAGATAACAGTTTGCAGTTGAGATAACAGTTTGCAGTTGAAATAACACTTTTTTCGTAATTTTTTTGCTCTTTTTCCAGCACTTCCGCCTACGCACTACCCATGTGAAATAACAGTTTGCAATTGAGATAACACTTTTTTTCGATATTTATTACATTTTTTATCAGTTCTGAAAACAAATTAACGCCCAAAGGACATTGCAGCTTCAATATAAATGTTAAATGTTCGGCTAAATGGTTAATTAAAATGTTTGGCGTTCGCCCAAAGTCTTGCAAAAAAAAAATCTTAAAAAAAATCACACCAGGTCCGCCGCTATTGCACCTCGTTATTTTTTAAAAGTCTTTGAAAACTTTTTCCACTTTATACGTCAACACTTAGTAATTTTTTTCGAGTTTGATAACATAAAAAGTTCAACAAACAGTGTTTGTCAAAATAATCAACACTAACTTATTCAAATTTTATCTACTCTCTTTTAACATCATTTGAAAAATAACTATTTTTTGATTTTTTCGTTCATTATATAATATAATTTATATTGCTTTATATCATGACACGCGAACAAAATGAAGCATTTTATTTGTCAATTTGGATTTTAAATCTAGAGAAAAAGCCTATTTGCATTTGTGTCTCAAAATGTGTCTGAAAATGTGTCTGAAAATGTTTCTGAAAATGTGTCTGAAAATGTGTCTGAAAATGTGTCTGAAAATGTGTCTGAAAATGTTTGAAAGTTATGAACATATATGAAAATAAATCAATAAGTACGTATATCACAGCCTATGATTCATAGCTTATAATATTTATAGTTTAAAAATTATAAATTTAATCTTAAAAATCTAAGCTTTGATCTTTAGCCTACAACATACCTTTCATTTTTCAGGTCACCCCACTCAAGTTTTTTCGTATGATTATTATCGGAAAGGGGGTGTTGTGAACTAAATTTCAATATTTTCGTCTTCCTTTCGTCGCCCTTTAAATTCTGGAGGTGTCAGTCTCTGATTGGTCGCCTTTGTGTTCCGTTTGACGTGGTGGCAGAGAGGTGTGAAAATTCTGGGTTGTTTATATGAGTTGGTACGAGTCAATCCGGCTCAGTGACGCCATCTTACTTTCCGCCCAATTCACACCTTCAGCCACCACACTTTTTTTAATTCTAGCCAATGAGACAGACTTTTTTGCCTCAAATCATTTTGCAAGTTACACTGGTATAAATTCAAGTTCACCATATTAAAATATGCTTNGATGGCGGCCGCAACGGGAACACAAAAAAGAAAAAAAAGAAAAAGGTGTTCCCGTTGCCTACACTCATAATTAAACGGGTCTAGTCAAAATTTGAGAGAGAGAAATTTTGGTGGTGATTTTTTATCCCATAAAACGCTAATGTAATGATTTCACGATAGTTATCACTTATTTCGGAGGAATCGAATAGGCGGCCAAAATTCTTTCAAATAAATTATAAAAAAACCCTGAGGTGATGGAGATGCTCTCGGGTACGCCAAAAAAGTATATAAAAATATTTTTGCACCACTAGAAGATTGTCAAAAGGACTTGGGAAATCCTGAAAAATCCTGAACATATTATCTTTTGGAAAAATTTTGCCCGCCAGTTTGTAGCATTTATTTATTTCCCTTTACAGGGTTTTTCACTTATTTAAAACTCTAATTGATAAACGTTCATTTAATTGATCCTTTAAGCTTTAAAGATTTAAAAAAACTGGTAAAAATTTTGACATTTCTTTATTTTCTAACCAGTATCTACCAAAAGACATAAAATAAAAGGGCATGAAAACAAATGGACTTGAAGTAACTCGCCTTCACGATTAGATTTAATCGTTCCTTAACCAAATAGGGGTATAGATTATGAAATAATCTTGATTTATTCATAAGAAATATTCGATTACGTATCAATGTTCATAACGCTCAAAAACATTCTGAATGGAACAAAAGTAGCAGATGATTTTTATTATGTACACCGGGTGCGCACTTATCAGACATCCAGGTATAACGCAGGTTGGCCCGCAGTTATCAGGCACCCTGCGCAGTTATCAGGTACCTTACTGAATTTTCCCACGAAATTCCCCGCTCGTGCTGTTACTATATTAGGCACTTTTTTTGAATCTTTTCATCCAATTCCGCCTACGCCCTGTGCAATTATTAGACAACCTACGCAGTTATCAGGCAGGTATTTTTTGTCGCGAAAGTTTGTCGCGGCGAAACCTGTCTGATAAGCACTCGGTGTATTTTAATTTTATTTACTGTCAGGGGTCTCTAGATGTGCATTTTACAATTTCAAAAACGTGCTGCAGAGATATGCACATCTACAGAGACATTGTAAGATACTACACAATGTAAGATATTTACAAATTTACGAAAAAAATTGCACATCTAGAGACACATGCACATCTAGAGACCCCTGACAATATTTATTTCGAACTTCCGGGACAAATGACATTTTAACTTTGTCCGACAATTTTTTAATGGTCATAAATTATGACTCATAATAATGACTCATAATTTATGAGTCATAATAATTCTTTATAACCTTCCATGTACTTTTTTAGCATTCACACAAAACTAAGTGGCGAGTTGATTACTAAGCTCACAGACTGTTCCATTAATACCATTCTAAACTAATAAAAAAACAAAATCGCCAAGATGAAAAAAAAAAATTGATGACGATAATATGAGTACAGACGGGCCGGAGTCTCTGATTTTGTTTAAAAAACAACGTTTAATTACGCAACAAAACGCAACTTTATAATGAACCAACTCAAAATAAACTACTTTGACGTTCAAGAGTTAACCAGTATGCAATACATAAGAATAATATTTGGTTTTCAATACGCTCGCGCACTTATTTTCATTAGTGTTTTATTTTCATAGTGTTTTTCCCGAATGTCCTATTTGTAAACAAAGGGACTGACCGGTCCTTAACGCATACAATATTCAACACAAAAAATACAGTTGTATTACAGTAGGTGTGGTAACGAGTTGACACTTTCGTCAAAAACTGTCAACACGTTCCAAATTGTCACTTCGTTCCGTCACGTTTGCCCATTTTTGCCTTTTTTGCCAAAAAAAAACTCCCAAAAAGTGTCACTTCGTTCCAAAGTGTAAACTTGTTATGTGTCAACTCGTTACCACACCAACTGTAATTTGGACTTTATTATAGATTTATTCGGCAGCGCAGCGCTTCAAGCGCTAACTAATAGTTAACTCTCAAGGGTCTATTATAGTCAAAATTTGGGCTGAACGCCCTAAATGGACCGAAAATGATCTAAAATCGCTGAAACAAGGGCCTATTTAATTTTTTTGAGAAAAAAACATAAAACTGAAGTGATATTATTTCACTTTATATGGTCACAAGGGCGTTTAGTCCAAATTTGGACTAATGGACCCGTACGGATTATATGCCACTTGGGACTCTTGGGAGTTAAATAAAGGAACAAACGATTTATTTTGGGCGTTTGTGGTCTGGTTATTGTTTCTCAAACTTCTGTCGCGTTAATAGAATTCTCACCAGATAATAGGTTGACAGATAACTTATATCAACTTCAAAAAATCGAACTACTATATTGTTATTTTAGTCTTATTGTAGCGAAATCCACGTGGTGTCCCAATTCACAGAAAGGATAGCGATGCCTATAAATTAGATATTATTGGATTGGAACACCGCGTAGATTTTGTGATAGAAAGACTGAAGTAATGGTCGCGAAATGATTTTGGGTGAGGTTTCGCGATCACTATTTTTAGGGGGAAAAATGGTCGCGAAACCTTTTCTAAAACATCATTTCACGACCATTAAAAGTACGGAAAACTCGTTACAACACTGATCTTATCATAGCTTTTTATGTGTTTTGATTTTTCGATTATTTTTTTTCAATTTTGGAAAAGAAAAATACCCAATATCACTAAATTAGTTATGCAATAGCATCCGGTTAAAGTTTGATTACGTTACTGCAAGTATAAAATTTAATTTGCCTTTCATTATACTAAGTTTTAAATTTAGTCTTTTTCGTAGCAAAATACCTGGTGCCCAATTCACTAAAAATAGAGGTGGCTGTAAATTACATGTAGATAGAAAATATAAAGTTCAAATTGTGTTACTTCAAGCGAAAACAAGCTTTTTGTCTGATACCTGAGTACTTTAAGAAAAATCAGGCTTTTGAATTGCGCAATTTAAACAATATTACGTAATGGTTAGTTTTTTTTTGTTACTTTAACTCCTGCGGGCTGATGATACAATTAATTGTATCAAAGCCGAAAATCATTAAAAAAATACCCTAGATTTGCAAAAATTTACGATTTGATGCAGCAGTGGTTAACTTGGACCCTTTACGCATTTTTTGGCAAAAGTTTAGTTTGTTTATGTTTTCTATATCTTTTTTCACACAAAGGCCCAAAAATTGTATTTTGATAATTTTTGGCGCACTTTCGACTCTGACGTTACCTGTCGTGTTAATGCATTGTTCGATTAGTGAGTGGCAAATATAAAAATTCTCGCAATTTAGTTCTGAACAAATTACATGCAACAACAAATATATAATATTATATTATATACTGAATGATTATGAAAAATTATAAATAATTATAGACACGAGCGTTTGTCTAATTTTCATTAAAATCAGGTTACTTTTCCAGTAATATTGTATGATTGTAGACGATATATAAATATTACATTTCTATTCTAAATATGGTTTATACTAAGAATGTTACAGAGAGGTTTATACTTAGAATGTTAGAGACACATGGTTAGTATTTACCAAAAAACTAAAAAAAACGTTAAAAAGTTACGGAGCACTTAAATTAGAAAATGTGGTATTTTTTCAAGACTTTTTGACTGAACCGCTGTTTTTAAGTCTGAAAAAAAATATTTCGATTTCTTTGAAACATTTGTGATAAGAGCCAATGAACGTTCAATTATTCTCCAAGTTAAAAAAAATTAATTGATCAATTGATTTGCGCTCACGGTAAAATTATTTGTATCATCAGCGCGCAGAGGGGTGGAGAGTAGCAACCCGCAGGAGTTAAGCAGAAAGGAGGTCCTAAAATTGCAAACCAATCTAATGACAAAGCAGCCCCGAAACATGGGACTGAATAAACATGTATATTATATGTACATATTTATCGTATAACGACTACAGTTGGTGACGTAACGCGTTGACACATAACGAGTTGACAAAGTGAAACGAGTTGACAGTTTTCGGGCGTTTTTTGGGCGAAAATAGGCAAGAAAGGGGGCAAAAGTGACGTAACGAGTTGACAAAGTGAAACGAGTTGACAGTTTTTGAAAAAATAGGAAACGAAAGTGTCAACTCGTTATGTCACGAACTGTAATCTAAAAGTGCCCACATATAGCCAATCCGATATATGATAACATAAATAAAATTACGAAAAATTGATAACAAATTGTGCTGATCGTATCATAGCTGTTTATGTATAATTTTTTTTCGTACTTTTTGTGATAAAATATACCAAATAATTCCTAAGTTATAAGCTTGCTGGATTAAAAAAAGAAGGTATAAAACATATCACTAAATGGGTTATGTTACATAACTTATGTAATAATGCGCGGTTAAAGTCAAATTACGTTAGAGTTCTAGATATGTAAAAAAATTCATTATGATTTGTTTATAAGTTTTGAATTTTATTATTGAAACACGAAGGCTCGTTTTTATGTAAAAAACCCGTGGGTAAGGGGGGATGATGACAAGCAAAAAAAAAATGCATAAAGTGAGAGAAAATAAATGAAAAAAGGTGGTGGTGATGGGGGTTGCAGGTGGCGAGCTTGGGCGTTGAAGTGGCGAGAGTAGTAACAGCAGGAGAGAGATGCAAGAGCATCAACACCACCATACTCACTTATCAGACACATATTAACTCACTGTACTGGAAGATATTGAAAAAAAAATATATTTAACAAAAAGGAAATCAATTTGCATTTTTTTTGCAAAAAAATTAAACAAACGAAAAAGAGAGACGCAGAGCCAGAGAAATCCGAAAAAAAAAATCAGAGGAAATAAAGATCACCCTAATCTGGATAAGAATATCAACAAATTCGAAAAGAAGCCAAAAAAGGGGGAAACGTTTTTGGACGAACTGAACAAAAACCCGATTCCTAGAATGATCTAAACGTAATGATCCCATTTGCTGACGATAATATGACTTCGCTCACTGGCCTCTTGCAGCAAAATTACTTTCCGGGGTTAAATCCACAGCTTCACTCGCAGCTGTTTTCGAATGGTATTAATCGTATGCCGCAGAATGCCCTACCGTACGGCGGCGGAGGGGTTAACCAACATGCGGAAAATAATAAAAAGCCGACCGAAGACGCGAAAAAACAGACCGACCCCGAAGACGACGATGGCCCCGATGACGCAAAAGTTGACCTTGAGAATATGGACCTTTGGGACGCGTTTCACCAATTTGGCACCGAAATGGTCATCACAAAAACTGGCAGGTTAGTTACAAAAAACTTGTAAACTTTTTTTAGGCAAAATTATCAAAAAGAACTTTTGGGGCGTTTTTGATCGATTTTTTTTTTCATTCCTTTGTTTCTAGATAGCAATGATTGAAGGGTGCAAGAATTTTTATGGTCGAATTTCCTCTATCTAGATTCTAGAAACTTTTATTTCAACATGATGTTTTTGTCTGCTGAAGAGGTCTAAAAGAACCCCTTTGGCCGCCATTTTTTGTGTTCGGTTTTGGTCACGATATTTTTTTTGCTCTTGCCTTTGACGGCTCGGCCAAAAGTGACCATTTTTAAATCGATTTCGATTCGGGCTCGAGCAAATCAAATTTGAAAAACAAAAAAAACACAACATCCTTGTGACGAGTCCAAAAACGGACCGATGCTCGCCTCAGCCACAGTGGCATTTGACATTGACGTGATTTGCGTTTTGGGTTATGAAAATGCACACACAAAAAGCTGCTTACTTTACTCTGCCAAATATATATATATATATTCACTAAGGATCATACGACTATAAGAAATTCTAGTTTTTTTTTTGCTCTATAGCGCCGAAACCATGCCTTTATATTGTTATTTAAAACGGCACCATCTGAATCCAGATATTGTGTTTTATGAAGAAAGTGCAATCCGACGATAGTTTATAAGTTATGTTATCCGGATTCAGACGGTGCCCTAAAACGCCATTGAAAAATAGCAGAAGCTAAATTTTCGACGCTACTCGGCGTTTTAGATGAATTTCCGCCATGTTTTTGACCGCATTTACTAGATGGCGATATTCGAGTTTTCGACAAGCCAAAAAAACTCGAGTTTGGCTATCTAGAAAATACGAAAAAAAACGGCGGAAATTCATGTAAAACGTTGAGTAGGATACAAACGTTACGATTTATCAATCTGGTCTTGAAAATATGATTATAATCCGTTTTCCCGAACAAATAACTAGTCTTACCTTATCAGAACTGTTTCAGCAAAACGGTTGTTAAAATAACTGGTTAGGTGGTGTACGTGTTTTCAAAAAAAGCCTTACCACTCAATTTCCAAAAGTATTATTGAATAGTTATGAAAGATAAAATAAATATAGAGGGGGTGCTAAATAAGGGCCTCCTAAATAAGGGTCGCTTGTGCTAAATAAGGGTCGGTAGTGCTAAATAAGGGTCGCTTTTTTCGATAAAAAATATTATTGCTCCAAATAAGAGTCGCTGATTTTATCATTGTTTCCCATGGGCATTATTCACTAGCTAGGGTGTGCTAAATAAGGGCCAGTGTGCTTAATAAGGGTCGTTTTTCAAAAATCGTTAACCGGCCTTTAATACGCACACCCTCTGTATATTATTTTATGACGTTTAATTTGCATGAAAATTACATAAATGAAAGAACTTGAGTAACGTTTTGTACCCTTTATATAATTTGAACTCAATAATACGGTTCTTGTGATACATTAGACCCCAATTATCATGATGTAAACTCAAAGTGGGACACTCTGTACCGAAGCACGGCCCATTAACCACATAATTTTAGATAGGTTTCTGTCTCATAACAACAACGTTTTGAAATATTTGAACCTTTACAAATACTTCACCTAACACTTTTTGTACGTAAAAACTTTGTTTTTTTTCCATTTACACCCTCTGTGCCTTTATGCGAAAAAAACTCTAGTCAAAAATTAAGCATGAGGGCTTTTTAATAACATAATGACGCATTGCGTAGGCGATTGACCTGTGAGTAGCCAAAAGTTACGATAACGGACAGGCGAGAAGCAAGCTAGAATTGAAATGAAATATAATACCTGCGCAGATATATTTTTAAATTTTCGAATTTTTTTTCAAGAAATTTCATATTCTAGTTTGTACACCAACATTCAAGAACTTTCCCGTGGATTCTTCTGCGTTTAATTATATTCCTACTCAGCGTTTCACATGAATTTCCGCCATTTTTTTTCGTATTTTTTAAATAGCCAAAATTTTTGCCGCACGTCAAAAACTCTAATATCGCCATCTTGAAAATGCGGGAGAAAAAATGGCGAAAATTCATATGAAACGGCGAGTAGAGTTTATCCGTTTTTTCCATAATACTGAAACATCTTTTTTTCAGATTAATCGCCTACGCACTGCGCAATTTCATGAACAAACCTTCTAAAGGGTTTTTTTATAACGTCGCGACTCGTTGAGGGTTTAACGGACCCGACTGGGACTTTTCATCGAATTTCCCGTTTTTTTTTATTTGACCTTGTAAATGCCATCCAGTAAATTCACATGATAAAATAACAACAGTTGAAGTATGATTTAAATAAACCGTATCAAGCTTTAAAATATGGCAGTAAGAAAATCTTGTCTATGTAACGACAGATCGGCACCATTTTCGTACTTATCGCCTTGTTTCTAATTTTTTTCTGAGTTACGTTTTTTTTTTCTTGAGCTGCTTCTATGTGTAAATTAAAAATCCGTTAAAGATTACGAGATCCGGGAGCAACACGCGATAACATTCTTTGGCATTTGAATGGTGTTAAAATTATCAGTATTTGCAATCGGCCAACTTGAAGGTGTTGATTTTAGCTTTATTCGTTCTTTTTTTAGTCTAGTAAAAAAATGCTGACATATACATACTATAATTTCTTAAAAATAAAATGGTTGGAAATCGTACCCATTTCATATGAATAAAAAACAACCCAATTTTTCAAAATTATTTCGACAATCACAAATCTAAGAACTTTTTGGACATTTTTTGATCATATATGATCAAAATTTCGAAACTGTTTCGTTAATTTTAAACGTTTGTGATATTTTTAAACATTTATGGAGAATTTTTGACGTTTATGGATAATTTTGGATATTTTGAAATAATATCGAATGGTTTTACAAATTTGAACTTATGTCGATTTCGTGAACTTTCAAAGAATTCCGGCGAACTTTGGGAACTTTTCGAATTTTATTTTCATATGTATTTTCATATGTATTTTATTATTTGGAATAATAAATTTGTGATTATTATACCAAATAAAAAAAGGGAAAAGTTCTCAAAGCTCGCCAAATTTTTTTTAAATTCTGAAACCATTCAAAATTATTTTTTAATACCCAAAATTATCCATAATTATCAAAAATTTTCACATCTGTTAAAAATTTTTCATTAATAACAAAACATATCCATAATATGGATTCCATATCGTTTAAAAATTAATAAACATGACAAAAATCGTGAAACACTTTCATCATTTTGATCATATATGATCAAGAAATGTCCAAAAAGTTCTGACGTTCTCCAAAATGATCCAAAAATATTTTTTATTGTGAGATAAAGAAAAACGATGCGGATTGAATGCCGTACGTGGAATATAGAGCGATATTAATACCATCATATTTTTATTTAACTGTCGTTGTTGCCATCTAAATGTGTTGATTTTAACTCTATTCGTTTTTGGTGTAGTAAAAAGGCGTTGGTTTTATATATTAACGCCGTTAAAAGCGTTATTTTTTGTCTTGACTCAAGCCGGAAGAGATTTTTAAATGCAATAAAGCAATGAACAAGCTCCCTTTTTACAAAAGGAAAAGTCAAACAAAATAGAAAGAGCAAAAAAAAAAAAAATTCAGTGTGAGGAAATTGGGAAAAGATGGTGGTGAGGTGGGCTGTCAATTGTCACAGCTTTGCACCACCACCGTCCACTCCACCACTTACCACTTCCTTCTAAACCTGCATTATAACTTTCTTAACTTACCAGATCACAATGTGGAAAAAATGGGAACCCGTGATATTTTGACTCTTGTGTCATTATCACCTCAGCATGAGTTGCGTTGAATTTTATTTTGCTTTTTTGATCGATTCTAGATGAAAAATATTAATCTAAATTCGATGACGCCGCTATTTTTGGGGAAATTTTACCCAGAAAAAATGATATACAGAANAGAGGAAAACTAGAATAAAAAACATAACAAAAAATTCTAAAAAAAATCTAAAAAAATAAAGAGTATAATTAAAATTATTTAAAAAATTATTTGAAAAAGTATTTGAAAAATTATTTGAAAAAGTATTTAAAAAATTATCTGAAAAAGTATTAAAAAAATTACATAATAAATTATTAAAAAAAATTAAAAATTATTGAAAAAAATAACAAAAAATTATTTAAAAAAAATTAAAAAAAATCCTTAAAAAAATTATTTTTAATTATTTAAAAAACAACGAAAAATATTGAAAATATCAAAAATTAAAAAAAGAAGCACTAATTTACCTATTTGGTACTGTTAAACAGTATTTCAAATAACATTTAAATACACCATCTTCATAATTAAGTTAACATTAAGTTAGTTACCAGTATTCAATTATGTTAACAGTCCTACCCCGTAAAATTTTCCGCCTACACCAAACCTAATTATTTTAACTAAATTCAAGTTAGCACCTTTTCTTTAAATTTAGTGTTAATTTAATTAGGTTGGATATTGAAAATTTTGGCTAATAATTTTTATTTATTTTATAATTTTTTTTATGAATTTTAAGGAAAAAACACGTATTTTACAACAAAATGGCTCTAAAAATAATTTTTGGAGAATTTTCAAACTTTCATGAATCCATCGTGAGTATTACTAACAAGCCCTATAAAGTACGTTTAGGCGTGTTTTCTCTGTTATGTCATTATTATCGCAGCATAAGTTGTGTGTAATTTTATTGTGTATTGTTTTTCCCATTATACCTGGCGAATATTGTTATGAATTCGGGAGCAGGTGGTGTAGTGGAACAGCTACTAGACCCTTTTGGAGGTGCAAGATATTCCAAAGTGATTAGGGCCTTGTCGTTATAGCCTCATTTCCGTACTTGCCACCGTTTTTGCGTTTTCTTTTTGTTTGTTCGATTTTTGCGATTTTGATCTAAGAGGCGATATTTTTGTCAGCTCGTACAATTTCACGGTTCGTGGTGTTTGTTTTAACTGGTGATAGAGCCTCAAAGTTAGCAGAGAAAGAAAAGGAGGCCTAATTCCAGCTCGAGTTCCGGCTTTTGGTACAATAATGGCGCCGACCAGCCACTGCCAATATTATCACGTTTTTTGTCTCTTCCTCTTTTTTTTA
>SCLG01000314.1:0-29327 GCA_004367875.1 Oikopleura albicans | reverse complement strand
AATACTTACATTTGTTTTTAGACGATTTTGAACTCAATGCACAAATACCAACCGCGATTCCACATCGTCCGATGTAACGACATAGCCCGAATTCCAATTACACCATTTCGAACATACATTTACAAAGAGACTCAATTTATTGCTGTCACGGCTTATCAAAACGAAAAAATAACGCAGCTCAAAATCGACCACAATCCATTTGCGAAAGGGTTTCGCGACGCCGGAAGTGGAAAACGCGAAAAACGGTAAGCTTATACACATTATAATTCGCTGGAAAAGTTGTATACACGGGTCACCTGGGATGAGTCATCTAAAAAGAAAAAAAATAAGGATTGGACAGGTCAAATTTTCGAAAAAAAACTGTTTTGGCCAAAATTTCCGCCTCGAAAAGTTAGCTTTTAATATTTTTGGAAAATCAAGGCCAAGTTCAACGGGTCACGTGATAACTTAGGATAAAGGCCTTGATTTTCCAAAATATTAAAACCTAACTTTTCGAGGCGAACATTTTGGCCAAAACAGTTTTTTTTCGAAAATTTGGCCTGTCCATTTCTTATTTTTTTTTCTTCTAAATCAAGGTCGATTTTGCTAAACACGGGTTCTTATTATTATTTTTTCATTGAATGATTTTTCAAATATAAGGCAGTCTGATTTGGCAATATTGCTCAAAATATTTGAATTCATGTATGAGATCGATTAATTGTCAAAGTAGTTTTATCTACACCACCTAACCAGTTATCTTACCAATTGTTTTGCTCAAATAAGTGACAAAATAATTGAATTTTGGTACGATAATTGGGTAGGACGTCTCGTAAGATAATTGGAAATCGCGATACCGTTTCGGTCCAAAAAGGGCTGAAATAAACCAACTTCGTTAAGATATCTGGTGTTAAGATAACTGTTCAAGGGGCTTTTTTTCGAATTAAATGACCCTAACATAGAAATATTTAAAAAGAGAATAATTTTTACCATTATTAGTATATTAACTCTCAGGGGGAAGGAGTTTTAGGAACCCGTAGGGGGAAATGTGTGTATATATACACACACTTGAACAAATCACAATAATTCGTAATAATTAAAAAAAACTGGTAAAGCCAAGTTGTAGAGCTCGTCAAACTACGTCGATCTTATTATTCAGAAATTGATCTGGGCTACCAGGGCCCCCTAGAGAGCTGTATGAAATCTTCAACCTACGCAAAAAATAACACCGCCAATCGAATTTTCTCGAAAAGTTGAGGGGGNGGGGGTCACCAATACCCGTTTTGCCCTACGGGGCCTCCATATGCCTTAAATCGACGAAAAAAACACGTTGCGTGTCTATTTACACGCACTTCCCTCTGGGAGTTAATCATTATTATTTTTTAACATCCGACCTAGATTTGTAGAATCCGGAAGTATTACCCATTTTCTAAACGCCATGAACATTTCTATTCTTCATCACAAAAATCCGGCCACCCTAATCTTAATTGTGTACAACATAAAAAAAATTTTGTTTTACACGAATTGAGTTTAATGTTTTTAACAGACAATTGGTATTTTCGACCAATTTATAGAAAAAAAAATTATGTTTTTCTACTAAAAATATCATTAAACGGCGCCGGAAGTTTCAACGGTAAAAAACATCACGAAATTTAAAAAAAAGAAATTAGACAGGCGGTATTATTTGTGGTATGATGAATGCTCGTCGTGGGTACAATAAAGCAAAAAAAAAATTTCGTAGACTTGAAAATAATTGCGCTGTTCGCAGGCGCCAGTTGGATATAACAAAAACCTCCAACAATTCAAAATAAATTAAAACAAATCGGGGAGCTCAATCGTTTTTTTTTTCAAAAAGGCAAAAAAAAAGTGTACTTCAAAAAGACCAAAAAAAAAACATTGACGTCTTGTTGCTCAGAAAAAAATAAACTCAATTATATACTATCCATGTTTTCTGACGACAAGTTAAACAAAGACAAAAGTTACACTATTTTTTTTTTTGCTTTTCGGCTCCAGACTTTGCCCCATGTTCTATGCCGCCAAATGGAATGTTTTTTATGATAATAATTTGTTATATCAGCGTCACTAAGGGGCTTTGGCTTGTATTGCTTTTTTTTTTCAAACGAGATCTTGTCATGTATAAAGATATCGATTGACATGATAGGTTTTTAAACTCACGGACATTTACCCTCATAATTTTGTTCTATCTGATTTTTTGAGAAAAATCTTATGAAAAATTGGAAAATTATCTGGGTTCACCACCAAACTATAATTACACCACCTCAACAGTTATCTTAACACCACATATCTTAACAAAGTTTGGTTGACACTTTTCGGACCAACCAGTGTCGCGATTTCCAATTATCTACGCCCTACCCAATTATGTTAACAAAATTTAATTATCTTAACACTTTTGTTAACATAACAGTTGTTAAGATAACTGAGTAGGTGGTGTATATATCAGGCGTTATTTTAAATCCACCGTCCGAATCGGTCATTTTTCACCTTGAGCGAAAGGCTAATTCGCCGAATTTTTTCACTTTTGACCAACTGCACTGCTCAGAAGGGGAAAAATGTCGGCGAATTACCCTTTCACCCAAAACGAAAAATAATACAGATTCAGACGGGCCATTATAAAGTGTACCCCTGCGCAGTTATCCGGTACATTATGAGGTATAATATCGCGCTTCTCGCTTTTCTAGTTTTTAAGCCTATTAGAATACAAAATTTGAGAATGCGAGAAGCACGTTATTTTACCCCATTCTGTATTTTTGCCTAATTGGATTGGAATAAAGTGTACCCGTTTGAAAAAGTATCAATTTTTTGTGCAGAAAAAAAAATAAACTCAATTATATACAATCCATGTTTTTTTGACGACAAGTTAAACAAAAAAAAAAGTCAAAAGTTAGGCTCCCTCGTGTTCCAGAGCTCGGCCCGCTTGTTCCATGCCGCCAAATGGAATGTTTTATGATAATAATTTATTATATCAGCGTGATTAAGTACTTAATGAATTTGTTCGCGTGAATTTGGAAAGCATTTTCCGCAGTTTTTTAGGCGACAGAAAGTCGAGTGAAGAAAAAAAAGGAAAAAAAAAGTGAAAAATTCAACCGGATAAGACATATTTGTTATGATTTCAATTTGGTCGAGGCCAACCCCCCGTCTAGTTTTGCTTTTTGTGTATTTAATTATGGTGTCTGTGAACTATTTCGCGAAAACCGCAGCGTATGAATTCTGATGTAGTAAATCGCCATTTTGGAACGTCAGTGGCGTGTTTATTTTGCCACGCAGAAGCCCATAATCATGATCACTACACAGAATGTGAGCGGCCGGATTTCCCACTCTAGCCGAGAGGCGTCATAATGGCGGAAAGGATCACCCACTTCCAATTCGTAACCACCCTAATGGCAGCAATATTTTGGTAGAGAAAACGCACTTTAACCCCACACCGTATTTAATGTAGATATATGAACCTGAAACCGGGCAGATTTTGAAATATTTTTTTCAAGAACAGAAACGTCAGTATATGATGCTGTGAGTGCCGGCGATGCCTTGAGTGCCGGTCACTAATAGTGATGCCTTGAGTGACGCCGTTTCGGGACTCTCATCATCAACGACTCTTCAACCTTCACCTTTTTTAAAACCTAATAATGGATATTTGTATTTGAGGTTAAACTTGGTTCACAAATATGTTGCAGTTTTTCAGCAAACCCGCCTACACACTGCGGAGTTATGTTGCCATTTTTGAAAATGCTTCGGCAACATAACTGCGCAAGGGGTGTAATCGATGAAAACTGTTTAATATCTCTGTATGGTTTTGACCAAGGCTCGGCAACAGCCAGCTGGCCTTCCAAGCTTGACAGCTGGCTGGTCAGTTCGACAGGCCAGCTCAAGTTTTTTGGCCCCGATAGGCCAGCACATGACAGCTCATTTTATTTTTAAGCTCAAGAGGGCAGCTAGTTTTTATTTTGAATTATGCGGAGCGCTGTTTTGAACACAATAACTTGTTACTCATATTTTGTTAAATTGAGAGGCGACGGGTTAATTAATAAGAACGCGATAACTTGTTTACGTTTGCCACGCACACTCTTGTAATGATAATCATTACGGAGAATGCAATGGGCCGGATTTCCCACTCTAGCCGAAAGGCGTCATAATGTCGGAAAAAACGGCGACCGATTTGAATAATTTGTTTTGATTTCAAGAGGCGAAATTTTTCTTTTTTTGATTTGTCCTTCCTTTCTCACGAAACATTTATAGCCAGTTTTTAATAGCTTTACGGAGCTTTGTTTTTAGACGGCTGTCGTTCATAAAAAGCTGAAAATAAGAAAAAAAAATCTCAAAAGCTGATTACGGATAATAGATAGTTAAGTTAAAATAATGATTAAAGCTAAAAAGATTGAAAAATCAATCTTATTTGTTTAATCAATTTTTGATGTATATATGATGAGAGGGACCCTTATTTGAATAACTTTTGTATATACAAAATGATAATTTAAAAAAATAACATTTGGGGTTCGGTGTCTTTCGAGACTTTGGTTCGTGACCCTAATTTGGTGCCCGCGTGTATAACATAATGCATACACCACCTAATCATTTATCGTACCTTTCAAGTTTTCAAAAAAAAAAGATGCTAAAATAACACAATTTTGGTAATATTACGAAATTTTGGTAAGATTACGAAATTTTGGTATTACTACGCAATTTTGGTAAGATAACTGGTGGTTAGATGGTATATGTCACATATCACAGTATTATTTTAGATGTATTTTTAACCGATTTTGTGTTTAGACGGCTTCCATTGGATTCGACTGGTTCTGAGCGCAGTTCGGTTTCCGGTTCTCCACCGGCTAAGCAAATCTGCACATCGGACCGCGCCGTAATGACGACCCAAGCGGTGACCCCCTCGTCGGCAGCGGCCGGTTTGGGCCTCTTAAATCACCCGTCAATGAATTTCATGATGATGCATGGTATCGGCGGTGTGATGCCGGGCCTTAGTCACGGCATGAATCCCCTGGCCATGCTTCAAAATATGCAGAATCCGATGGCGGCGCACAATTGGAATGCCATGCACGGCAATTTTCCACCAACATCCCAGCCCAGCGCGCATATGCCGCATCAGACGCCGACAGCGCCCGCGGCCGTTCCGCCCACTGTGCCGTCGCCGGCGCAAATTGTGCCGACTCAGCCGACCCTTATGGCCTCGCCGACTGTCGACGACCATCCAAAAATCGAGGAAGTAAAGGATGAGCCACATAATGAGGTCGAGAGCTCGACGAAGAGTGAGGGGGAGCCGACACCAGTCGCGTCGCCAAAAATCGTCACTGAGCAAACTGAGCAGTCCCTTGAAAATCACGATAATCATGAAAATAACAAGTACCTACCGAATTCACAAGTCGATACAGTTCATGACGACATTACGGCCACTATCGCCACGCCTTCATCTCCACCCAAAGCCCCGTCGGTTAAACTAGCGAAGCCAGAACATATGCACGGTAGTGAAAAAGCAAACTCAAGGTCAAGTTCACCGCCCATTTTGAATCAAATGCATAGTGGTAGTCGTCATACACCGCCCATTCAGCATCGTTCAAGCCAAAACGGTTCCCCCAAGCCAAAAACGCCAATTACCCCGCCTGCCCTTGCTACCCCACAATTTCACCCGGCCCTACATGGGCTTGGTAACCTCCTTAGTCCGGGTGGCCTCTCAAATGGTATCAATCCGGCTCTGATCCAGCAACAGATCCTCCTCGCCCAACAACAGATTGCCGCCCAACAACAACAAGCCCAACAACAAGTTCAAATTCAACAACTACAGCAAGCGTTGGCCATCGCCCAGCAAAATGCCGCCCAAAATAACCCGCTTTTGAGCGCATTTCCGCAAATTCCAGTCTCTTCGTCCAATTCCGCCGCGGCCCAGCAGGCGGCGTCGATCTTGGCAACGGCCCAGGCTCAGGCACTCCAACAACGAAATCACCAGTTGTTTGCCAACAACCCCTGCATAAGCCCCTTGTTACTGAATGGGTTAACTAATGGCCTGGGCCAAAAGGACGTTTACGGGGCCAAGGCCACGGCACAGCAGGCGATTTCGGCCGCCGAAAAAATGTATCGCGATGCGCTACAGGGCACAAACGCACAGCGGGCCACCCTACCCAACATCGGAAATCTGCCAAACCTCAGACATGATGTACAACAAGTTCCAAACAGTTCTGATGTTTTAAAGCAACTTAATTTGCTGCGACAATCACAAAACCAATGAAAAAAAACACATATTTTATTTTAATCGCAATATGTTTTATTTTGTATTTATCTTCAATTATATGCTTAAAATGGCCTGATAGTGAAAGTTTAGTTTATTTATTTGACTTTTATTATTCCGTTTTTTTAAGAGTGGGAAACACCCATTCTCTGATGTTTCCCACTCTTAATACAAAAATCACACGTCGAAAGAAAAGTGTTTGATTTTTTGTTAAATTTTCAGGAAAATTTTATGGCTATTTAAGTATAAATTTGACATATCGTTCAGGGTTTGAAATTTTCACTTTCTGTAAGTTAATATATCGCATAAAACCACAACACACGCCATTAACTTTAAAATTTGAAACCCGCGATTTTTTTTAATAATAATTTTATTACTACTTATGCAGTTTCTTTAAATTCAGTGTTTATTTAGTTCTGTAAATTTACTTTAAATTATATCCCTGCTTGCCACAAAATAGAAAAAAGACCAATACCGGGTAAAACGTTTGTCACTTAAAAAGTTAGTATTTAAAAACAATTTGAGAGTTTTATTATTCTTAATATTCAAGCAATAAAACCGGTCACCACACAAAATGACTTGCACTGACCGTACGATGAGCTCGACGAGTTATAAATTTCGAAAATTAAAAAAATGTAACAATAATAAGAAAACATTTATTCTTTAATATTGTTTCAAGTGAGACGAATTCAAGACTTACCTACGTTATAAATCCATAAAAAGTGTCAGCTAATGTCATCGTACGGCGAGCAAGTAATACAATTTACCTAAAGTCCAGCTAAATAAAAAACAATTAATATTGGCTTTAGACTTTTTTTTTAGGTCGTCGTAATTCACGACTCGTAATACAGTACACAGGATATGCCCTTAACCGTCCACTAATTTTGGACTAACTGTACGGTTAACAGCTCAATGCGTAAGCAATTTTTTGGGAAATTTTAAAAATCGAAACTGGACGGTTATCGGCGCACCGTGTGTACAAAAATAAGTCTATATGCTCTTCATACCAACTTTAGGAGCGTGAAAAGCTCAATGAGTTCGATAATAAAAATAGTGATTTATATTATTTGTTAAACCATACGTTACAATGGAACACTACTGGTGCTTTCAGAGTTTAAATTATTTTCTAAAATACCTTTTCAAAAGTGTTACTCAAATAAAAAAATAAAAATATAAAAAATTTGACGTTCTTTCGAAGTGTTTTAATTTGCAGCCGGTTGAGGCCATCAACTTGAGGAGTCGTGAGTTGTGTCGCGAGTTGTGTCGTGAGTTGTGTCGTGAGTTGTGTCGCGGGTTGTGTCGTGAGTATTGGCCAAAGCCACATTTTCGTGCCTTTCTGAAAACACGACATTTGTATTTTTGTTTTAAAAGTTTAACTTTTTATGTTAATAAGTATTAATAAAAAAATGAAAAACCATGAGTCGGGCAGATTTTAGTATTGAAAACTTTATGTTGAAATACACCACCTACCTACAGAAGTTTATAAAACTGGCACTACCGCCTTTGCAATACCTACTGAATTAATAATTTGCTTGGAAGTTAACACCGTTTTCCCTATTGTTATGTTAACTTCCGTAAGTAGATGGTATCATTTCAGAAGGGCTTTTTTTCCACAAAATAAAGCTTTTAAAAAATAATTCGCTTTCGGAGAAGGTAAGATTGTTATAAAAAAAAGCGATAAGGAAAAAAGTGCAAAAAAAAAGTGGCGTGTATATTTATTTCTATTGGCATGTTTGATCCCGTTAACTCATTGACGCATTTTGACTGGTATTCATCGGAGGAAGTTTTAGCAATTACCATCTGTAGCAGATCGGAAGTTCTGGTTGCGACGCAAAACAAGACCGTTATTGACTTGTGAAGTGAAACACCTTTTACGAGTAGTAAATTTGATTTAGCAAGAAGTGACGGGCCTAGAAACGTTTTTTAGCAACACGAATGGAGTCGTTTTTGCCAGGAGGAATAATCACTTTTAGCGAGGCGTGATGTAAATGGCAAATACAAAACATCATTTTCTTAACACCGAATGCCCGTTTCAAATCTCCCGTTTCGGTCCCGACATTTCCTTATGGTTATGGACCATAACTTACGGTCCTTCAAACTAAAGTGTCGGGTCTTGTCTAAGTATTCCAGTCATTAAAACATAAATGATGTAAAGCTGTTATATATTAATTGGAATTATTAGACACTGTCAATTTTGCGTATAAAAGGAGTTACGAACGTTATTTTAGATTGGGCTTGAAACCCATTTTCTCTACCCTAAAAATACATGTATGTTTTTTTTTGTTCGTGGTTTCGCAGCAGGTTTTCTAGTCGGAAGATACAATACAGGGGTGAAGAACTCTTAACTCACAGGGGGAAGTGCGTGTAAATAGACACGCAACTGGGTTTTTCGTCGATTTAAGGCATATGGAGGCCCCGTAGGGCAAAACGGGTATTGGTGACCCCCTCTCAACTTATCAAGAAAATTCGATTGACGGTGTTATTTTTTTTTGGAGATTTCAANCAAAAGGTAAAAAACGCAAAACCGGTTTAACTTGAACCGGTTTGGTCGGATCGGTCCAATATTTTTTTTTTACACTATTATTATCATATATTTTGTACATGATCTGAAAGTTTGCGGGTGATCAGCCTTTTATTTTTTGTGGTCGGGGTCCCAGGCGGCATACCTACTTATGGTCCTTCAAACTAAAGTGTCGGGTCGTGTCTAAGTATTCCAGTCATTAAAACATAAATGATGTAAAGCTGTTAAATATTAATTGGAATTATTAGACACGGTCAATTTTGCATATAATACAGGTTTAGCCTCATGAAAATCGGCTGAGCGTTTCTAGAATAGAGCAATTTTCTTCTTTTTTCTTGCAATGAGGTGCTCCTATTGGCCAATATCAGTTAAAATATGTCGACACGGTATACTAGAAACGCGCAGCCGATTTTCATGAGACAAAACCAGTAGGAGTTACGAACGTAAAAAACTGGTTACCGGATGTCAATTACCCGTTAGTCGTGAATTAGTCTTGAAAAATCTGAAATTCGAATGTAAAGTTATTTTAGGTTGGGCTTGAAACCCATTTTCTCTACCCCAAAAATATGTTTTTTTTTGTTCGTGGTTTCGCAGCAGGTTTTCTAGTCGGAAGATACAGGGGTGAAGAACTCTTAACACACATGAAATAATATTTTTGTATCTAAAACTCTAGATGTCTCTATAGAAATGGCCAGAAAAGTGTGAAAAACATTTTCTTAACTCTGTTCGCTGGTTTTTTGTACGAGATAAATAATCGCCTTTTTTGACAAGTGATGTAAATGGGAGATACGCGCCGAGACTGAGTGAGATAGACAACACCTCTGTTGCCCGAAAACCTGATAACCTTCGAGATTGAAATACCAATAAGGTTTTTTCTTTGCTAAAAAACATTTACGTTGGTGAAAACACTATAACAACACACCTGGTCGCTTGTCGATTCTTTAACATCCTCAAAAAAGTCAAATAAATTGTGTTAAAACTAACTGCATCGTTTGTCAAAAGTCGACAATGGGCTCCCTACAGCTTAGATAAAGTCGCACCAGATCATTCTTATCAACCACCAAATATTACCGGAAAATAAACTCGAGATTATTAACTCGAAATTGTTAAACTATAAGTTTGTTTCTAAACTTTTACTTGACAGCGATTATGCCATAAACGTGCTGTTATTTTGCGGAAATGAAGTACACCACCTACCTACGTAAGTTAACACCACGTAAGTTAACAAAATTCACGTAAGTTAACAAAATTCATGTAAGTTAACAGTCTGCTCGCGACAACTTTTCCGCCTACGCATTACCCATGTAAGTTAACAAAATTCATGTAAGTTAACACCTTTTTCCCAAATATTTTGTTTATTTACGTACGTACGTGGGACACCATGATGTACTTTGGAATTTTCAGAGCAAAAGAGAAAAAAAACGATTTTTGGTGAAATTTGCAGAAAGCGCCAAACTCGCAAAACGACAAAATAGGATAGGCGAGAATATGAGAAAAGGAAAAGGTGCGCATATCTTATTTTGGCGGTTTCGAGGTGCAGCGCGATTTGCCGAGAACACGTCACGCAAATGGGAGCATGTCCAATAACAATCTCCCTACAACTCCTATATAACCTGGGCCTAATCATTCATACATTACTTTTTACATTACTTATTTGAGTAAATTAAGTTGTATAATTTGATCAAATTGTACCTGGAAATTATTTACCCGCCCAGGACATTCTGCGAATGACCTTTCCCGCCCCCTTCAACTTATTGTTTGGCATTGGGTATTTTCATCAAAATTTTGAAGAAAATATCCAATGCCAGATAATTCCCCAACATTCGACCATGAAGGGGGGCGTTTTACGGTCATCGAACTTCCGGAAAGATCTTAGACAAATTCATTTATTTTTGACAAAAAAAAATTCAATAAAATCATGTCTTTTCACGCTTTTATTTCGGATACAGGCCTTAGGAACGCCTTACGAAAGCTATGCATAAGCTATATCGCTGAAACGACTAATCCACAATTTTAAAAATCTCTATTTATCTCAATTGTTAAGTGTTTCCTTTTTTTTATGGTAACATATGATATCTTTGATATCAAAAATATTGGAAATCATCGAATTTTATTTACAAAATGTAGAAAATAAGGCCTAAATTCACGTAATCTAACAGTTTTGTCAATTTTTGGCAAAAAGCCTAAATTCACGTAAGTTAACAGTTTTGTCAATTTTTGACAAAAAGCCTAAATTCACAGTTAACAGTTTTTCAAAAGTTTTCCAGCACTTCCGCCTACGCCTTACCCACGTAAGTTAACAAAATAACTTACGTAGGTAGGTGGTGTACAAAAATACTGGGTGGTCCAACAATGAATCAGCCAAAGAAAATTTTAGCATGCACTTTTATATTATTTCAGCATAAAAAGGGCTTGTGAAAATTTACTCTGACTGATTTGTTGTTTGACCACGCGGTAACTAGTCTTCCGACAGGGGGTGTACTTAATTATTCACTGAAATTACTTAACTTTAAATTTTTAACACTCTTTTCGAAAAAATATCAACAACTGAAGTCTTTTTGGTGTCGCTTTCTCTACGAAAAATTCTAACCTTATTAATCTCTCGTTTATTAATAATTATCAGTTGAAATTATATAATTTGACTAAAGTCCTCATTATTTTGGGAACCAAGAAGCCAGCTCAGGGCAGCTCGTTTTTATTGAGCTCGATACGACAATTCAGGACAGCTCATTTTTTTTAGTTCGACAGGCCAGTTCGGGACAGCTCCAACTTACTCGTTTTGGGGACTGGAAAAAATTGAAATGCTTAACCCGAGACCGCGCAGTGGGACCCAATTGGGTCCCGAGCGTCTGTTTTAGTGCATATCTCGGATCTGGGATAAGATATATGTCTGAAACTTTTTATACTCGAATTTTTTATCCTTCTTTTATTTACACAAATATGGCTCGTGTCATAGAAATGCGCTAATCTGTTGTGGGGAGGCGCTACCGAAAAGTAATTTTTGCAGATTCAAACAAATAATGACGCGTTGGCAGGTGAAAAGAGTAAAAAACCTCTGATATAGCCAGTTGGGATATCCAAACAGTACCATATGGATATCAAACCACGTAAAACTAGTCGGGACTAAATTTGACAAAAAAAATCGATCAATGATTTTCACCTGTTTAGTTAAAATGTGTTTGGAAAGAAAAAAAAACCCTGACAGTAATCGGTCATAAACATTATTTATTTTTGATTTTTAATATTTTTGATTCAAACAATAGTTAATCAATACATTCATAAGTCATTCAAAACAAAAATATCACAATTCGGCTAACTAATAAACAAATNAAAAGTCAGATGCAAAACGATTCATTTAAAATATCGCTGAAACGGTATTTCCGGAAGCCCTCAGCCCACCAACGTCAGAGCAATAATTATGTCTAATTGACCCCGACATAATCGTTAAATTTCGATATTATTTTTTCTTTCTTCCATTTGTTGCTAATGGTGTTTTTTGGGTTTCGCTTTTAATTTGAGCCCAATAGTGCCATTTCTGTCGCCATTTCGCCATGGCGTTTAGCATACCGCTGATTATCGTTTCCCAATGTCATTAGCGGTTTCCCATTTCTTCGCATTATATATTTGAACATATTTGGGGCTCTAAATGCCGTCGTTTCCATGCGGATAAAGAAAAAAAAATGGGGGCTGTAAAAAAAATAACAAAACTAAGAGGGAAACGATTGAGACACGAAAGACAAAAAAAAGTTTGGCGCCATAAAGCCGACAAATTTCTCGCGTTCTGCAATTTCGAACAAAAGCAGGAAAGGGACGAACCGACAAAAAAAAAGAAAAGAGAAAAAAAAACGTTGAAAGCGATATGACAAACTGCCAAGTTTCCGGCTTGTGGAACATGCAATTATTAACATAGAAAGTTATAAATTTTAATACAGCCGTATTTACCCACCTAATACCCGTTAACTCGTGAGGGTCACTGTGTGACGATCGTCACACAACGGACTTTTCACCCTCATATCTAATGAAAAAGGCCTCAAATCAAAAATCTCTGATGGATGGGCCCAACCAAATTTCATGGAGAAAATTTTGGAACAAAAATGTCGGGAATTCATCATCTCGACTAACACGTACTACACGTACGTAGAACATTCAATTCGAATATTTTTTTGTTTAACCTTCAAACACACATTTTGGAATTTTCTCCAAACGGGCATATAAAACGTCTTTTTGATGGTGTTTCCTTTATCAAATGTAACGGCAGTGAAAACCAACATAGAATAATCGATTAAAAAGTCGGATAGCAAATAAAAATAAAATATTTATTTCCGTAATGAATATTAATTAGTCATTTATTGGAGCTAGAAAACCTCGAAAAAGAGGTTATTTTGTAAATGGACCCTGTACGTCACCCGGTTACCTGTTTGAGAATTTGTGTTTTTGTGGTCAAATCGACCAAAAAGTGTCCACGGGTGGTCGGAAAGTTTTCGAGAGTATGCTAATTCGATTCAGGACCATGGATTTGTTTATAGAGAAAAATTACGTGGTACAATTACGTAGTACGAACGCTTTCAATGCTCGTTTGGAGAAAATTCCAAAAGATGTGTTCAGAGAACTATTTTGAATCTGTGTTCAAAGGTTAAAGGCGACCATAACGCGCTTGTGTGATGATCATCACACAGTGTCCCTCACGGGTTATACGAACATATGACCCACTGGAGTTATATTCTGTACAATTTGTGGAAAACTTATAAAAAAAAAACTGCCAGAAAGTTGATGGAACATTCTGTAAATTATGGATATCAATATTATGGAAAATAAAATATTCAATTTGCAATTTATCTAAGATCTGTTTTGTGAACATATTAACCCCTATGTGTCCCTTTACTCCCAAAGGAGGACATTAATCGCGAAGCTGCTGTTTAGGATATAAACCCCACGATTTTATATCCAATTTTTTCTCTAAAAATTGAGTAGCCCATGTATCAGGGCATTTTGATATTTCATCAATCTCTCACAGTTTTAAACATACTATAACGGTTCGTGAAAGATGTCTCGAATTTTATCTGAGGGTTAACTCTCAGGGGGAAGGTGTTTTTGGGAACCCGTAGGGGGAAAATGCGTGTAAATAAACACGCACTTAAAAAATTCACAATAATTCCCAATAATTCAAAAAAAAACTGGTAAAGCCAAGTTGTAAAGCTCGCCAAACTACGTCGATCGGACTATTCAGAAATTAATTTGGGCCACCAAGGCCCCCTAGAGAGCTGTTTGAAATCTCCAACCTACGCAAAAAAACACTGTCAATCGAATTTTCTGGAAAAGTTGAGGGGGTCACTAATACCCTTTTTTCCCTACAGGGCCTCCATATGCCTTAAATCGACGAAAAAAACCAGTTGCGTGTCTATCTACACGCAGTGCCCCCTGTGAGTTAAGTGAAAGTTAAATTTCTCCAGCCCAATTTTTCATTATATTCCGCGGAAATAAGATGAAAAGGTTTTGGCGTCAAAAACCCGACAAATTTCTCGCGTTCTGCAACTCCAAACGAAAAAAAAAGAAAAAAGAAACTAAAAAAAATATCTTGAAACCGATGTGACAATCTGCCAAGTTTCCGGCTTGTGGAACATTGAATTATTTCAATAGAAGTTTGAAAGTTTTTAATACAACCGTATTGATTCAATTAATAAAGAGGAAATTAACTTCGAAATGGTCTCACTTTCCTCGCTTAGAGAGGTGATAGTAGCAACCGCCGAATTTAATAAAATTATATAGTCTTTTATGTCCAATTACGGGAATTGAAGCTTTAAAAGTATAAATTCATCAAAAAATTCGGGAAAATGGCGTGAGCTCAAGCATTTAACTCTTTGGATCTTTTTGAGAACAAATGGCCAAGGTGATCAGCTGGCATGTGTCATATGGCACAGTTTTAAAAGGTAACTTGGAAACTTCAAGCGGTATTTTGTTTTTTGGATCTTTTTCTCATTTTTTTTACTTTCTAAAGCCCAAAAAGATTTAATATTAACTTTCAGGGGGAAGGAGTTTTTGGGAACCCGTAGGGGGAAAATGCGTGTAAATAAACAAGCACTTAAAAAATTCACAATAATTCGCAATAATTAAAAAAAACTGGTAAAACCAAGTTGTAGAGCTCGTCAAACTACGTCGATCTGACTATTCAAAAATTGATTTGGGCCACCAGGGCCCCCTAGAGAGCTGTTTGAAATCTCCAACTTACGCAAAAAATAACACTGTCAATCGAATTTTCTCGAAAAGTTGAGGGGGGTCACCAATACCTGTTTTGCCCTACCGGGCCTCCATATGCCTTAAATCGACGAAAAAACCCAGTTGCGTGTCTATTTACACGCACTTCCCCCTGTGACTTAAAAAATCGTGGATAAATAGTTTTTAAAGAGAACGGAGAAAATATGACCACAAAAGTCCCTTAATTTACCAGGATTTGCCCCTACGCGGCGCGCCTTACTCGTTACCTGCGCCTCTTTAGGAGTTAAAGTTTTTAAAATAGAACACCTATAATTTTTTTGTTTATTTATACAGTTTTAAAGAATTAGTATGACCATTTTTAATGTCTACCAAATGAAGAAGTATTTCTGGGTTGTCTCCGGCTCAAGGTCTTCTTGCAATTTTGCCCACTCATTTATAGCGTCATGGATGGCACCGTAATAATTCCAAGAATTCCTCTTTGAACTGATTTTTAAATCAAGCAGTTTAGGAAATTGTAACTGAATCCGGGGTATTATATCTGGCAAACGTTCGTGAACACATCGTCCGTTATGCGTTATATTCCTACCCTTGTTATTATTTACCCATGTAGCAGGCATATGGCTACACACAGGACACGGCGCGGCGTACCCGGTACGCCGTTAACCGGACACTTCTGGGCAAATTGTTTTTCAGAGCTAACGCCTACACGGTGCGCCGTTAACCGGTCGTTTTTTAGTAAATCGTGTTTATTTTCATTTTGTTTCTCAAAAATCTGTGTCATATAGCAATATTAAACTTTTTCAATTGAGTCAAAAAGTATGAAAAAAATGTAAAAAATGATATTACTTTAGCCGGTTAAAGTTGCATCATGTCTAGTTTCTAGAACCCTAAATGACCGGAGCAAAATAATTAACCGTTTTTAACTTCAATTTGCGCCAACGTAGGTTGAAAAAAATGAATGATTGGCTTTTACAGTATGCGGATCAAATTTCGGGCCAAATCGGGCTATTTTATTGGATATCCTGACGAAGGGTAAAAATTCAGAAAGATTCAACCTACGTTGACGCAAATTGAAGTTAAAAACGCGTTATAACAATTACTTGCAATTATGTATACCGTACCCAATGTCGTGATTTTTCCAGCGTTAAACGTGAATAATGATGAAACAATAAAAAAAGGTGTGAAAAACATTGTCCATTTGACTTAATTGATAGATAGATATTGTTTTATATACACGTCCAACTCGAAATTTGAAATATTCATAAGCTCGTTTATATTTAAATGTTATTTATGCACTCCAACATATAAGTTTCATTAATTAGGAATAACTAGCAGACGTCACCAAACAAGCTCCAGTTATTTATTAAACTTATATCAACACTCTCAACCGGATTATTTGTGTGCATGTCTGATGTGTGTAATCATTAAAACTTTTTATCATAAGTTATGAATCACAGGATTCATTAGATTTGAAAGTTCTTATTTACGTTTATATTCTTCGTTTGAACTCAGAAACATCCTCCGTTATATTCAATATTAACTCCCAGGAGGAAGTGCGTGTTTATAGACACACAACTTGTTTTTTTCGTCGAGTTAAGGCATATGGAAGCCCCGTTGGGAAAAACGGGTATTGCTGCCCCCCCTCAACTTTTCGAAAAATTACATTGACGTTATTTTTTGCGTGGGTTGGAGATTTCAACAGCTCTCTAGGGGTCCCTGGTGGCCAAAATTTGAATAGTCTGATCGACGTAGTTTGACAAGCTCTACAACTTGGCTTTACCAGTTTTTTTATTTATTGCGAATTATTCTGATTTTTTTAAGTGCGTGTTTATATACACACATTTTCCCCCTACGGGTTCCCAAAAACTCCTTCCCCATGAGAGTTAAAAACACAAGTACTTTCCTCGGAGACAAATCTGTACAATGTGTCTTGTAATAAAATAATACAGTGTGACGTTTTCCGGAGTATCTGCCAGATGTAAAATAGCTATTGTTAACAAACATGAGATGCCGGAAAAGGATGGTAAAAGACATTGTGTACTATGAATTTGAATGTATTCTTTGCAACATACTCTTGAAAACACCGCGAATGCTCTAATTGGTTTGATCGAACCAAAACTGTGACCACGAGCCACGCACAGAGACTGATTTAAACTCGGAATTTGATAACGTAACTAGTCTTACAGTTTTCAAGATATTCGATTCATGTTTTTTGTTAACAAACTGTATTTACATTGCGCAAAATTGTATTGTTTCCGACTTGCCGACAATTGGCAAAAAACGACAACAATGGGGTGACCACTTGACCCTTGATTCAAGCCAATTGTTCACTATAAAGTAGTGTCAATATTTATTCAGTGTAAATGCTGATACAGTAGTCGAAATAGTTTTAAAAGGTTGTTTGCACAATGGAGATTTATTTTACTATTGTCTACTTATAGTGCCATTTTTCGCATGTAAGGTCTTTCCAGAATTTCCTCTGAATACTCAAATTAACACCATTTGTATTTAATTTTCATTTAAATAATAAATTTCCCTTATTGACAACAATCATTAATTAACTTAAAAAAGACTTAGTACATGATATATCGAAGTGATTTTAAACGCGAAAAAAATAAATAATGTTACCACTTTTTGGTAACGTTTCCTGACAGCGTGGCTGAGGCCTATGTGGCCTATCATTGGTCTTTTTGAGCGCGCTCGGCCAATCACCGAAAGGCGATTTCCTTCTTTGTACATATTTTAGTCTTACGGTCCTTCCCCTCTCAAGTGTCGCACTTAAGAAGAAATATGCATTTCCGCTGAAATTCGCTGATTTCGCGTTTTGAAATCAGGACGATACTGTAAATGCTTCAAACAAAAATTATGAATAATTTCCGGAGGTCAACATATTGTTGATCATTGATTACATTTTACTTACCTAATTTTCGTCGATTTGATCGGGCTTTCATAACCATATCTTGCATTGGGTCCGAACATTCTCTTAATTCCTGAGAATATAGTTTAATCAACTGGTACACTCCCCCCTCATGATAAGGGCCACCTTGACTCGCTTTGTCATAATAAGGGCCAGTTTCTCATGATAAGGGCCATTTTTTTTAGGGAAAAGTTTTTTTCACATAATAAGGGCCAAAATAGGCATTTTTCGCCCATAAATGGGCATTTATCTCTTATAATAGAGCCCTTATTAATAAAAATATTTTTCACTCATAATAGGGGCCGAAGTGCGGTGTGAAGGGTGCCCTTATTATGAGATATTTGAGTTTGTCTGATAGTCTGGCAAATTCTGAACAAATTGTTCAATAAATACACTTTACTAACCTCCACATGGGAATATAAAAATATAAAAAGTAAAAAATATATGAAAAAGTGAGTGAATTACTAAACAGACTATCCGAAAAAAAAATCCACTTGCTCATAATAAGGGCCACCAAACTTTTTCGGGACACAAAAGCGGCCTTTATGAGGGGGTTGTATTATTTTATGTTAAAAGGGAGTAAATGCTAGTCCGGTGTTTGCTATCTGCTATAGTCTGTTGCTGAAATGGGGATAGAAAGGTTTTTCACCAATTTTTCTTTTTTGAATTTTGCATGTTACCACATTTAAAATTGTTACCCGGTGTATCGTTTTAAAAACGCTCGCATTTTAATGTTTAAAAGCCTTAAAGCTTAAGGTTAGAGTTGACCCAATATACTTATGGTGACTTACTTTCATCACACCGCTGAGCATTTTATTCACTTTTTGAGCACTTCGACCGCATTTTGCTATACTTTTTCTCGCTTGCAAATTATGTGCAACTTATCGAAGTTTTCAGTATTTTATTTCATTGATCGACAACTATTGAGTAGATTATACGTATCCCTTATACAGTATAACTGTTATACACAGGGTGCGCAGTTATCTTGCGAGCAGTTATCTTGCGAAAATTGCCGCTCGTACGCTTATCTTGCGACTTTCCAGAAAACTTTTTTTCAGGATTTCCGCCCACACACTGAGCAGTTATCTTGCGAAAAATACTTAGAAAAAAATTTAAGTTACTATTTTCATGCGCATAAATCACTGAAAATAAATTAGATGTATATATATTTTTGTATCGTGACAAAATCAAACTTGACAAACAAAAATGGCGCTGTCTTTATCGGTTAAGGCTATTTTCTATTTTTTTTTATTCCAAATAGTTCGAACTTTTGACACGATTTTAGACGTTTTCGTCAGAATTCAAAAGAGTTTGTCCGCGTCACTCTTTATCCGGTCACTTTGCCCGATCGTGCGTTCATCCGGCCACTTTTCACAAAAAATCGGCTAACTATGGATTGAACTCAGAGATGCAAAAGTTTTGTTCTAAATTTCAGAACAGGACAGAAGAGAACGCTTGTTCTTTTTTGCCCAAAACGCATTTTTGAACGTTTTTTCGGATATAACAGAAAAACGTTCTAAATGGCCGTTCTGTTCTGTTTAGTGATGAAAAAATCGACCAGAACGGTGTTCTTGCGTTCTTTTGTTCTATTGGCGTTCTGTTCTGAAGTTTTCAAGTTCTGCAAGAAAAAAGAACTTTTGCATCTCAGGTTGAACTCCATCATACAATCTAAAAATTTCTCTTTTTAACCTTAGTTGTTTTTTTTTCTCCAAGATCTGATATCTAAACCTGTACATAATGTATTGTTAGTTCAATTAACTTAGACTAGACAATGAGTAATATCGGATCTAACAATTTCCCGCTCTTGAGTTCATCAGGCCGGTCTCTCATTGGATAATAACACTTTCGTATTTCGCAATTCCCCGTTCGTGCTCTTATCTCGCGAAAAGTTCTAGAACAATACGACCGTGCTGTTATCTTGCGAAATCATTCATTTTTAGGGGTTTTTCAGCGNTAGAAAATCCGAAAAAATTCCGGTAGTTCAAACAAAGTAGGTCTAACCTAAAACAAGATGGGCTAAAATTTATATGAATTCAGGATAAAAGATCACATGCTTAATGTCGATCAATGGGATGCACACTGATTATGAGTTTGGTCGTAAAATTGAGCGAAAATCAAAAATCAATATGCAATGATATAACAGGTGAACTAAATCGACAACCAAATGAAAGACAAAAACAGATTTAAGGATATGCAGATAGCATTGTTTATAAACTTTACTTCACGGGAAAACCCTATAACAATTTTCTGTACTATAAATTTCGCTAATTATTTTTGTTTCTAAAGTACAAAGGTGTGAAGAATCACATGACAAAATTTTCGAGACCATAACTATTACCCTAGAACGCCCCCCCCCCCCGTGCCGTGAACTTCATGAAAACTCAAATTTCAAATTTTAATGCCGTTTACAGTGTTCAACCGATTGATTTCATTTTTGTTGCAAAATAGTCCAAATAATAATACAATTTTTTTCAAAGAGCCCTTTTTCAATAAATGGTCTTGAACTTGAGAAATCTCGAAAAAACTGAAAATGGCTTCTTTTTATAACCTTGAAATTGAGTGAACAAAGAAAGCTATCAGAAAAGGCTCTTTGTAAAAATTTTAAATCGCTAAAACTAAGTTTGGCCACAAAAATCAAATTGATGCGATGTTCGGTACTAAAAGAATAAAAAAGCGGTATGCAAGAGTCACGTCGAAAAAGGTTGATTTTGTGTAATAAAAGGTGCAGTATTACGAAAGTGATAGATACTTTTGTATAAAAAACGTCACTGACTTTTACTATGAACCTTGTAGATTACTTTTTTGGCAAAAGTAAAGAAATTAAAGACTTATATAATATAATATTTTAATAAATTGGATGAGTGATTTTTTTCATTTTTGAATTTGAACGCATTTTTTGAATGCCAGTTTTTTCTAGAAATGTCGTAAAATTGAACTTGTTTGTACTTGGTGATTGCAGTAAAACCTTAACTTGCAGTAAAACCTTAACTTGTTGATAAAACAAATAAAAATANCCCTACTTTTTTCATATTTTTTCATCCTCATCGTCTCTTGAACAGAAAAAAATAAAATAAAATGTGACACTAACCTTGACGAAACTAGCAACATCCGATTAATAATTGCTTTTTAATGTGATTGTGTGGTTAACTTATTTACACCGCGGCTAATTAAAAATGCTAATTAAACATTCAGTCTGCATATTATTAAGCAAAAATAGACTGGAGACACCACCACCGGGTAGATTAGTATCAGTTGCTCGTCATTTGAACTTCAAATTTATTTTAGCTCGAGATTTATCGCTTTTTTCTGCTGATTTGGGGTTAACTCCCAGGGGGAAGTGCGTGTAAATAGACACGCAACTTGGTTTTTTCGTCGATTTAATTTTTCGAGAAAATTCGATTGACGGTGTTTTTGCGTAGGTTGGATATTTCAAACAGCTCTCTAGGGGGCCCTGGTGGCCCAAATCAATTTCGGAATAGTCATATCGACGTAGTTTGACAAGCTTTACAACTTGGCTTTTCCCCTACAGGTTCCCAAAAACTCCTTCCCCCTGAGAGTTAAAATACGCCGATAATTTACTGAAAACACAAATTTATTTTTCCAATACAACAACTGATCATTTGAACTAAAGCTTTTTTCTAGTGTTATTTCGAATATAAATTGTCATTTCAAATGATTAGTGCGTTGGTTCAAATGCTGTGATAGTGATTTTTTGTGAGTTTTGAACCCAAGTTTCAAAAAATAACAATTTCGAAAACTTTCAGCTCAATGAACTTGTCGGTATAGGTTGCTCGCGATAGAAATGTCGCATATTCGTATTCTAGAAAAAAAAATTAAAATGTCTTTAAAACTTTTTCTAGAACACGAATCTACGACATTTCTATAGTGCATAACTATTTATCCAAACAAATTTATAAAACAAGTAAAAATATTAAAGTGCATTTTTTTGGTTTTATTTGTACACAACGGTATTGACCGGTGGGAGTTAATTTTTGTCGTCAGAAAAATCTTTTTTGGTAAACAAAATGTTCTAGAATCTACAAGCAGACAAAAAACGTTTATTGCATTTGATACAATACAAATAAAATCTAGAACGCAAGTTTAGTTCAAAGTGCCTCAGGGGTTAAATGTAGGTACTAGAATATTGAAAACAAACTGTCAAAAGGCTTTCCAAATGCAAGTGACATTATAGTGTATGCAGAAAAACAGTGTGAGTGACAAGAGGAATGCATTTGTGGCGAAAAAAAAAGAGAAAAAAATGCTGCGTCTCCATAATTTTTTTTTCTGAAGTTTTGATAATAGGGTTTTAGTTGTCGGGAGCATGCAAAGCTTTGTGGTGTTTCGTGCTTAAAAAACTTACTAGTAAAATGTAATAGATGTGCAAATCGCGCCATGTAGTCGCCAAGTCGGAAGTTGTGAGCATTCTGTCAGAGAAAGTTGCACTTGTAATGTTTTTGTGTCCAATTGACACCAAAATTCAATGCTCGAGCTCTATAAGTTAACCCCTCGTTGAAATAAATTATTCATTCGCATAATAAAACCTATACAGGGGGTGTGCGTTTTAAGGGTCGGTTAACGATTTTTGAAAAACGACCCTTATTAAACACACTGGCCTTTATTTAGCACACCCAGCATTAGGCGAGTTTAGTGTTCTAACCTGAAGTAATTATGATTTTTGCGTCTTATAAATGATTTTATCACTTTTGAAATTTTAAATTTTTATTGAATATAATTTAAACTTATTATATCCATAAACGAACCAATAGCTAGTAAATAATGCCCATGGAAAACAATGATAAAATCAGCGACCCTTATTTAGACCAATAATATTTTTTATGGAAAAAAGCGACCCTTATTTTTGCACTACCGACCCTTATTTAGCACAAGCGACCCTCATTTAGCAGGCCCTTATTTAGCACCCCTCTGTATCTGAAAAGTGGGGCGCCCGATAAGTGGCGCATTCTGAGTACAGGGGGTAATGGTTATAAAGTCAAGGCCTGAAAAACTGTCTTGACCCAAAATGCAGTTTTACAAACTGGCTTGACCTTTTAAGTAATTAGGAAAATTTGTTTTATGGAAAAAACAATTCAAAAAGACATGAGTTTTCAAAAACAAAAATGTCCGAGCGGGGGGTATTAATTCAAAAAAGCCAACAAAGACATGATTTATGTCGAAAAAAATTAACGAAAAAACTGTATTGACCTTATAAGGGTAATAATCGCCGACCTTATAACCAACACTCCCTATAATATTGCCATGGCGCTTATGTTTTTCTCAGACGTTCTTATTTTATGGTGGTATCGCTTGAAGAAACGTGCATTGGTGCTAATCAGTTTTTGAAGCGTTAAGCCCTGGAGTCCGGTGGTTAACGCTCAACCTTACGAGTTAACTCCCAGGGGGAAGTGCGTGTAAATAGACACGCAACTTGTTTTTTTCGTCGATTTAAGGCATATGGAGGCCCCGTAGGGCAAAACGGGTATTGATGACCCCCCCTCAATTTTTCGAGACAATTCGATTGACGGTGTTTTTGCCTATATTGGAGATTTNTAAAAAAACAACACGTATTTCGCAATACTTTCGAGTTACGTAATGCCTTTTTGTTTTTTTTTGTACAGTTATCTTTCATTTTGTACAAAAAAAACACGTATTGCGCAATATGCGCACGTTACGTAATGCCTATTTGCAGTTATCTTTCATCACCTACGCAATTTCAACCATACGGCTACACAATGTACACTTATCAAAGATTTTCAGTTATCTTTCGTCATTTTCGCGATGGTTTGCGAAAGATAACTGTACAACTGGTGTATACAAATTGTATATCATATGGATATTTATTTCAGTGAAAAGCATTAAGAGTGTCTGGACTGATTTCGGCGTATTTTTTCGCTCAAAAGAATCGTTTGTACTTTTCGAACCCGTCAATATTTTATTTTGAACCAAAACAGTTTATTGTAGTGCCAACCTTGAAACACCCGAATTTATAATGTAGGGATTCATAAGTAGTCTAATATGGGCTCTAGGCGATCTGTAAAAAAATCATCGAAAATTCATTCACATGCCAGAATATTTGTCGAATTAAGTTTTCTCTTAGCCAATTGCTAGTGTTCTCTCTGGGCTATCCAAAGTCGTTATAAACAGATTTTTTTCTTAATGCGTCAAATTTGAACAATCCTGGTTTTTCGATTTTTATTTAAGGCATTTTTTACCTTTTCATTCGTAGTTTTCGCAATTTTAATTATGGCGAGCTCTACATAACGACTCTGCATAATCAACTCTTTCATCTATTCTCTGGTTTTGATTGAAATATAAAGAAAAAATACATACAAATACAGGAAACTAAACAAGTTCAATGAAATTTATCATTTTTCTATAAAATGCGCGTGGGCGAAAAAGCCAATCACCGCGCTCAGATAGACTCAAACCGCACCTCATTGGCTAAATGAACACATATTTTTTCAACAATTTTTAGATAACAAAAAAAACTAGAACACAAAAAAGTAGTCCAGACACTCTTAAAAGTTTCACACAAAAACACAACATGTCGTTTCCCAATTTTCTAAAATTTTTACAAATTTGATTAGGAATTACTAAAGTGAAATTAGTCGCATACACCACCTCACCAACTGTTTTCCTCAAAAACTTTTAGGATAATTGAATTTTGTTAAGATAATTGAGTAGGGCGTTTAGTAAGAGAATTGGAAATTGCGATACGTTTCGGTCCAAAAAATGTTAAGCATGCGCCATTCCCTATTGGCTGAAAAATCAAGTCTCCGAAATTAACTCATTTTCTTTTTAAATATAACCCTTATTAATTTGAACTTTTTTTAAATATATCCAGAAATGTTTGACGGACTGATTTTGGAAGTAATTAAAATTATTGGTCAACATACATACCCCCACGGAAAAAAATTAAGAAAAGCTCCAAAAGATATGTAAGGCATGTAGTCAATTTTCTCATCCGAAGGCACTTAGTTAGCTCTATCAATCAAGCTGGTCTAAAATTTTTCATACTAAAATTTTTCATTGAATTTGGCGACTTTTGTTGATTTTCGCTGATTTTTGTCAAAAAAATCTCTGAAATGACGTAATTGATGTATCAAAGGAAGTGTTATAAAAATGTGAGACCAGCTTGTCCCCTACCTATAGGAGTTCTAAAGATGATATAAATACTGCTTTAAAAAACAAATTGTTTTGTTAGAAAAAAATAGCGAGCCAAATACCCTCCATGATACTGAAAGTAAGACTAATTGATTTTCTCAATAAAAGGCTCATAATTTCTAGATTTTTGGGCTATTTACGACACATGTGGACTTGATAATGTTACTTTAGGTCCCCTGAGGGTTATATTTGAACAAAAATTTCCGACTTTATCTCGGGAACTTGATTTTTCAACCACTAGGGTATGGCGCATCCTTAAGATAACCCAATTAAGAAATTGACTAATTGACCCAATACACAATAAATTTTCCACGAAAAGAGCTTTCCTGCTTAAATAACTTCCCGCAAAACAGGCGACGCCGATAAAATCTCAAAAAGCGGCACTCAAGGCATCAAATAAAAAAAATCCTAAAAAAAGCGGTACTCAAGGCATCATCGGCACTCAAGATAGCGGCACTCAAGACATCAGGGACTGTACTTTTATTGAAAATTTAAATAAAAACTTGCCCGTATTTTCTTTCACCGAAAAAACTTATTTGGAATCTACAAAAATGTTTTTATCAAGTTTGGACTCATATGGTAGCATTTTTAGCACAATCCGAAGATCGCGTTTGTAGACTTATTTGACCACGCCCTCTAGAAATATAATCATATTGTCCGTGTGTACGACGAGCAATGTCTCTCTCGATGTGTATGTTTCTCTCGATGTGCATTTTTTTCGGAAATCGAAAATGCAAATCGAGAAACCCCTGACTGTATTTAGTTGAAATTAGTCACAAACGAAAGATCACGAGTGCCTGATCCCGAATAAACATAGTTGTTCATATACCTTTATATAAATATTTAATCATGTTTTTTCCTGTTGAAAATGTCAAAAAAGGGAAAGGTTTTTGACATATCCATAGAAAAGTACATCATTTTTTTATAATGAACCAAGGATTAGTTATCTAGTGATGAAATTTTGAACCAGAATCTGTAAACTTTTTCTGAAATTTTGAAGCATCCATTGATTGTACTTGTTCTAATGAGATAAATAGGATCAATGTTAAAGCTTGAATAAATTAGGTTTCATGTTTAATACACAAGGTGCGCAGTTATCTTGCGAAAATTACCGCTCGTACGCTTATCTCGCGACTTTTCAGAATTTAGTTTTTCTGAATTTATAATAATAATAAATAAACTTCGTCGTAGATAAGACAATTATCTGCAAGACAACTAGAGACATAGACATATATATAATTTTATCATTTGTCGGATAAGGAAATTGTTCGCAATGTCTTTCAACACTATAGACATAGGCAGCTTGCAGATAATTAAATGCTATGCACTGAGCAGTTATCTTGCGAAAAACGCTTATCTTGCGACTTTTCAAGGACAAAATTCGCAAGATAACTGCCTGTTTACATGATGTATTTTGTTATATTATAGCATAACATGTATAATACATGATGTATTTTGTTATATTTGATACCAAGGGTAATTAACCGTCCACCAAAATTAAAAAAAGGAATAAACAGACGAACTTGTATAAGTTGCTAAATGTTCTAGTGGGTATCCAAGCTCATTTCAATATTCATAAAAAAACAGAAATTACACTTATTGCATTTTGAGTGATCATCCTTAAGCCGTCCCCGTTGAGCTAAGATCACACCCGGTCCCCGTCAATACCCCCGTCAATGTATTCTATAAAATTTTTCTAACGCAAACGGTGCGTAACTACTGTAGGTTAACCAATTTGAATAATTTTTTTTTCGAATCATATTTTTTATAAAATTTTATTTTTTAGAACGAAGTAATTTTTGCTCGTGAAGTCACAAAATTTTGCCAATGAAATAAATTTTACCAATGGAATAAATTTTGCCCAAGGTGGACGGTAATTGGGCGAGAGTGAACGGTTAACTGTGCATTCTGTCTAAGTTATATGATATAACAGATCGACTAAGGGCTTCCTGATTTTATGCTGAGCCCTGGTCCAAGAGATCTTTTGAGCAATTTTTAATTTAAATCATATTCGAATATTTGTTAAACAAGTCAATGCAGGTAATTGAGTTAAAAGTAATTTCATTTTTATCACCTAATTAAACTCGGTAGAACGATAAATAAAAGTTGTCTTTTTAGCATAAAATTGTTCTTGAAAAGCGGAAGGCAGGATTGTTTTTGTTGTTTTGATTTATCATAACAAGACGAAGATTGGCAAGTCAAACTTAATAATAATCATTAACGAAAATCCATAAGTTTCTATGTTTATGAATTGCCGAAGTAGAGTGAGCCAACTTTGGAGTTTTTGAGATCTTTTTTGGCTTGAATAACACCGCGCAAAACCTGTTAAGGAGATGTCAGTCATGTTGTGTACAAACTAAATCCGAAAACCAGTAAAGTCCATTGTTGTCACCCATTTGATGTTTTTATTATAATTTAAGGTGTTTGCTATTGTTATGAAGTAAGGTCAAGTGTATTCGACCATCAAATTTGGACATTTGAAAATTACGATCAAAATTTGAATTTATAAAATTTCTCATACAAATTTTATGAAATAAATACTCTTAACTTGCTTTTTAATGTCTAATTTGTTCATCATGGTAATCTACCGTGTATCCCACACTAAGAATGCTCGCTTTGACGGTCGCTCTCTGTCACGTTTTTGACAAGTTTCACGTTTTTGACAAGTTCAAGTGCACCTGGGCGATCGGCGGTGATACTTATGACCTTGAAAATACAACCATGTTATAACAGAAACTTTGATCTCATAGTACAAGAAAAAAGTAATGTAATCGTAAGTGTGGAACGTGTTTTATAGCGGTTTCCCGGAAGGTACTAATTGTAAACAACATGACTGACACCTCCTTAAAACCGAAAGAAATCCGACTCAAAAAATCTATAAATAACAAATTTGACTTATGTAATAGACTCCTCAGGCTTTAAAGTAGAGGACTCTGTCGAAGTACTTTGCTCTGATGCTATTTTACAGTAGCTCAGGGCCGTCTTTGAGACACTCTGAGTTGTACAGCTAAGTTATACGCCTCGTATATAGGATTTTTTTCATTTGATAGTTGCAAGATAAGAGTGCAAAGGGTGTATTATTTATTATTTATACAGTTGAAACCTTTAAGCTTCTAATTGTTGAATTAAGTTTTAAGATTTGTCAATAAAACTTCGAAGTAAATTCTCTAAAACAGTACATTTTGTTCAAATGTTATACACCACCTACCTACGTAAGTTAACACAACGTAAGTTAACAGTGTGCTCGCGACAATTTTTCCGCCCACGCCCTACCCACGTAAGTAAACAAAATTCACGTAAATTAACACTCTTTTTTCCAAATATTTTGTTCCAAATATTTGTGTTTACGTAAATGGTCCACTATAGTGTATTTTGGAAGGTGGTGTTGGTTGTTTTGAGAGCGAAAATGATAAAAAAAACGATTATTGTTGAAATTTGCAGCATCGATCTTCCAAAAAGATCGTAGACAAATTAATCTGTTTTTTGAGAAAAAAAATGCTATAAAATCATACCTTTTCATGCTTTTATTTTTGATACAGACCTTGGAACGCTATGCATAAACTATTGCTGATACGACTGATCCAATATTTTTAAAATCTCTCTTTATCTCAATTGTTACAGTCCTCGTCCCCAAATCGGCAAACCCCAATTCGGCAAGAATACCGCAAATTGGCAAGGATTTTTTCACATTTTTCGATCACCCAAATTCGGCAAGTCCCCAAATCGGCATGTATTTGCCAATTTTTTGTATTAACAGCTTAGCTTTAACTCCCATGGGAAGTGTTTGTATATATGGAAACAACCCGATTTCATCGATATTAGGTTGAAAGAAATATGTATTACCATTGTTTTACTTATTTTAATCTATTTAAAACATATTATACCAAAAATATATGATTATCAGGCCTTAAG
The DNA here is from genome assembly GCA_004367875.1 of Oikopleura albicans. Classification (NCBI taxonomy): domain Eukaryota; kingdom Metazoa; phylum Chordata; class Appendicularia; order Copelata; family Oikopleuridae; genus Oikopleura; species Oikopleura albicans. Next base: position 377 of record SCLG01000314.1, on the reverse strand, counting down.
GACGTTGTTGACCCTATTTTTCGCAAAATTAGCACTCCGAAAGTATGCCATTTCTCCTCCAACAATACCAATTAACTTGGCCAATACCAATAAACTTGGCCTGTAAGTTCAAAAGTGTTCAACCAATTATATAAAATAATAATCATAAGGGTTGCTGCACGCCTTTTCCCCCCCACGACGCGTTGAAGTTAACCATTTTTTTAATTTTCGCCGAGTTCCTATGTCGCGCACATTGAAGTAGTTGATTTTTTATTTTAACGGTTGGTAAGCGCAATGTCGACTCTATAGAGCCAACTATTTTAGAAATTTTGAAAATAAAAATTTTCAGAAAATTTGGCGATTTTTCTCAATTTTTTTACCCAATTTTAACCCTATTT
>SCLG01000313.1:181413-195448 GCA_004367875.1 Oikopleura albicans | reverse complement strand
ACAGTCAGAAGTTTCATAATCCGTTCGAAATTCTGAATTTTATTTACTAGTTTTAGTGCAATGATGAAATGAAATTCTGGACAGATGTGTCCAGAATGGACCACACCGCTTACTCGTTTTGAGTGGATCATGACAGTTAAGATTACATATCGGAGAAAGTTTCTAAAGATGCCTTTGACGGTCAAAGTTTGACCCCACATATGCATTTTTTGCGATACACAAAAAGTAAATTTTTGAACCCTGCTAACGACATGTCTAAACAGTAACAGATTAGTACTTATAATACAGTGTTGTTTTGCCTTAACTTTTAGAAATCCCCTAAAGAGACTAGGGGTTAATCTTTAAAGACATATTGCGGAAGTTTGTCCGCATTAGTACTTTCACCGTGTGTTTTGTATTGTTTGATTTCGCTCGATAAAAAAAAAACTGAACATCAACAGAATACGCGACGCTTAAAGATTTGATAGCGAAATCTGAATTACAGAATTTGCGGACAAATTTCCACATTCTATTTTATGAAACTGATGTAGATATGATTTGGCACAATCATATCAAAAAAGTCGTTTTATCCAAGCTTTTACTACAAACTTTTATTTTTCTCTTGATAAATATTAGCTTCATCTTTCCATTTGTCAACCTCGGACTCGAGAACTTGGTTGGTTCGTTTTAATTTTTGCAACTCAGTTTCAAGAGATTGGTTAACAGTCAACGCTTTTTCTCGGTCTTCTTTTATTTCTCCCAATTGACTTTTATATTCCCCATTTAAAGTCGTACATCGCTCCTTTTCTGTCGTCATATCTTTTAACCTCATCGATAGTCTGAAATTTATGTTTTCAGAGTGGGGTTTTTAATTGATTACTAAAATTTACTAACACTTGGACTTTATGAAAGGGGGATGTTTTGACCAATTTTCACTATTGGTCTAGGTAGTTTGTGCATGGTGATTACGTAATATTCCCGTGCGTCGTTGGGAATGCATTTTTTTAAAATCAAAATAAATTCCACTTTCGTAAAGTGCAAATGTTATTATAGTAAAGCGTTATACACCCCCTGCGCAGTTATCTTTCCACCAAATTTTTCAAAAAGCGGAAAGATAACTGCACCGTCGGGAAGATAAGTGCACAATGTGTAGGCGGTTTGTCTGAAATTTGTAAGTGCGGAAAGATAACTGCACCTACGGGGCCGTTCTAGATTCTTTCAAATTTCTAAGCGCAAAAATGCGCGAATGAGCTACTAAACAGAGAAATAAGAGATAAAATGCCAAAAAAAGATTAAATTTTCTTATCATTTATCGGTGGCTACGAAAAAACTCATTATTTCACTATGTGACGCAATGCGTTGGCAATAATCCAGGAACTTTTTTTTGCTTAAAATGTGAAACATAACGGGAAAAACGAGAGACGGCCACTTTTAGTATATGTCTTTATGGGGGTTTATCCGGCCATTTTCCCCGCTGGTCGGGAACCTGTAGTAAAAAGGTCAAGCCATATCGTTTAAATCATAGCATCATTGCCCACGCACTAAGCCTTTATCTTACAATTGTATTTAAGTGAGGAACCGTGTTGTTTATTTTTCTACACTTTTTTTAATTCATTTTTTCCTTATTTCTTATTATTTGTAGCGGTATGACAATGTATTGTCAAAATTTTCCCTAATAGTCCGTTATCTTACAATTAAAAAAAATTCTTGCGTTTTACCAGAAAAATATTTCGGGCGGANAGATAACTGCGCAGTGTGTAGGCGGATTTACTGGAAAATTTTTCGCGAAAAAACGGAAAGATAACTGCACCGACGGGGCTGAGCGGAAAGATAACTGCCGGAAAGATAACTGCGCAGGGGGTGTATAATACTAGCAGTAAAGCAATTTGCAAAGAAAAAACTTTAGCTTCCCCGAATCTACCGATAAAATCGGTTAAAAAAGTTCACCGCTGCAAAAATGTTACCAAATCGCTGTTTAGTCTGGTTATCTACGTGCAGTTTCTAACGTCCCTCATGGGTTAATTTGGGAGCAATTTGTATTACAATAATTTATTGAATTCTATATATAAATCTCAAATTTAGAACCCACAAAAGTTTTAAACGAATACCAAATAAACATGCACGTACCTGGCGCAGTCCTCGGCCTGTTGGTTCAGCAGTCGTCTAGCTTCACACATTTCGGTTTCGTAAAAACATTTAATTTTTTTAATTTCATTTTCGTGATCTTGCCGCAGCAACTCAATCGCCACATTTGCCACTTTACTTTTATTCTCTAATTTGATATTACAGTCGATTAGACTGGTTAACCGCTGTTGTAGCGTCTTTCGCACCGGACTATCCCCATTCTGAACGCTTTTGATTTCATCATCTTTGGGCTCATTTCCATTCACCATTTAATGTATCGAAAAAAATTAAAATTAAACTATAACTGTAGTGTGTGCTAGCTGTACTATCTTAACATCATTGAGAGCTACTAAGTCTTTAAGTTCAATGTTGTCAGAATTGCTTTGGCCAAAGGGCACTTTATTCATGACGAAGGGTTTAGTTATAGCATTTTTTTTTTATTATTTTTTTTTTAATAAATTATCTATTTGCAAAAGAAGTGCTTTGTGTTACGATACGAAGAATAAACTAGCATCGTAAATTGATCTATTAGCTTAAATTTCAATGTGTATAATCGATATGTATATTAACACCCCTTATATAAGCCGCAGAATCAAATTTAGATCTGAAGACACGTTGGATAACTTAAAACTTCTTGTTCCTAATGAATTTTGCTTTATCACGTTCTTGTCATTTTCAATTTTTCGTTACCTTTGCAAATACTTAAAGAAGTGTTTTTAGATCGCACCGTTTTTAACGCTCCGTTTTGTATGTCCAGAATAAACATCAAATTTACATAAAAAGTGACATGTTATCATGTTTGAGGATACACGTTTCTCGACAAAAAAGTGGTGCTCTAAGGGGTAAAAATTTGGCGCAGTAAAGATCGTATATTACGTATACGGTATACAGTTGGTGTGGTAACGAGTTGACACTTTCGTTTCCGATTTTTTCGTCAAAAACTGTCAACTCGTTCCAACCTGTCACTTCGTTCCGTCACTTTTGTCCATGTCTTGCCCCAAAAACTCCCAAAAAGTGTCACTTCGTTCCAAACTGTCAAATTCTTACGTGTCAACTTGTTAACACACCAACTGTATTATATACATTTGCTGTAACCTGTGTATGTTTTAATTTTTCATAAAAAATTAAGGAGCAAAAAGTGGCTTGATCTGAAAAAACTACCTAAACGAATTTTCTTTGAATTATGATACGCAATCATGCTATAAATATGGAATCGATATTATATTATTACATACAAAAACTCATGAACGGTTAGAAAGTCCCCAAAAGGTAACCCCTACGAAACAATTTATTGTCAATCTTGTGTTAAGCGGGTCCACTGTGGACTCCACATGAGCACACATTTCAAAAATCTAGAGACCCCTGACTATCTTGACTATTTAAAAGCAAAATGTACACCAGTTTGGGTTATCTCACTGTGAAAATAAATTGTAATAGTCGATCCCAACAATCATTTTGATTTAACTCATTAGTTTCCATATCCGTCGACCGAAACTTGACTTCTAACCCAGAGTGGTTCGGTTGCAAAAGTACCACTTTATTTTTCTCGTTAATATATTCCATTGTCTTATCCTGGTTAAGTTAACCACTTGTATGTCTAATGCAAATGACGTTATGACATGACACATGAGTTGCCTTCCGTTTGATTCATAAAATTAATATATTTTAAAATGTTATTTGGAATGGGGCTTGCCGTTAGGGTGACCACAGCTAAAAATTGGAAGTTTATTTTTTTTCTAGTTTTACACGTCGATTTATAGACATAAAATAAGCACTGTAACGACAAGCTCCATTCCAAATAACAGTTTTAAATTACGCCCCGTGCGCTGTTATGTTGTCACCCATATATTGTAGATTTTTCCCGTTTTTGCGGATTTTTTTGGCAAAATTGTCCACCAATCCTTATCTGTATGTGTTTTTAGCAATCCGCCATTATCTTGCTGATTTTCTGGTTTACTCCGTTATCTTCCAGATTTTTTTCAAGCGAAAGTTGTTATAAAATGCAGCATCTGCTGTCGATCCAAAAATGTCAGGTTCAGATTTGAAAAAAACTTATGTTCTAAATCTTCAGAATATCTAAATTTTCGTTTTTTCATCTAAATCAGATTGAATGCTTGGAACAAACATAAAATTAACTCCTCGGGCTGATTCGGACAATATTAGACGATAGGTTCAGGAACTCAGCTTTCACTTGCGCTTATTTAGGACTAAATTTGAACGTGCACGTAGGTTGTAAATATGGTCAAGAATTGCGTAGGTTATTTCAAACAGCTCTGTAGGGGCTCACCGTGAGCCGTGAGCCGCTCACGGTAAATGTTTTTTCATTTTTTTGTTTATGCCATATGGAACCGGTAATTTATCAATCAAGCCAGAATTCGAAACAACGTCAGGAAGTTTTTGATCGAAACACTATCACAATTAATCTAAAATTTAACAATGACGCCAAAATCACGTAATATGACAATGATTTTTAATAAAAATAAATCTCCAAAATGGAGCATAATTTACCCTAATGCCCATCACTTATAAATAACCATGACGAACATAAAATTAGCGATTTTTCGGTGGAAGACATACTTCCCTGTTTGGACTATGATTTGGCCTAAGGCGCGCAACTATTGACCCAACATCTTTTAGCAGAAGATTTTTTACCGCCGCTTGAAATATAATATATTTGAATAAAGTTTTTTTTGCTAATACTGTAGCTTAATTAATTGAGATGATATTATAAATAAAAATGGTATTGTTGAGTTAATGTAGCAAAATAATTTTTAACAAAAAGTGCCTTGTTATTTTAGATTCGACTGTCTGCTATCTTGGTTCGCGGATCTGGAGTAATCTCGTTAGTTCTCATCTTTTTAACCTGTGAGCAAATTAACAGGAGTTTGGAGTACACGGTTGAAAGCTCACCCAGAGAATTATTGGTAGAGCCAGGGTTCACAAAATATCATATTTTATAGTATATTTTGAAAATTAAAGAAAATATTTTAACAAAATTAAAACATTTCAGAATCTCAGCTATTTATAGACTTGTGGTACATACGTGGTATACAAGGGGGTCGCGATCATATTTGGACGTAATATTCTCGATAAAAATATTCTCATTTTCCCCACCACATCTAGTGTGAGTGGGCTAGCTCAATTTCGAGAATATATGTTTCGAGAATACCGTACTGATTTTGAGTTTTGTTGTAAACGAGCGATTTATCGGTATATGCGGTCATTTTGTATGGGATTATCTCTTGCTCGCAACAATATCAAAAATCACCCCAGTATTACGTCCAAATTTGATTGCGACCCCCTTGTAATTTATACCGGTATTATTTATTATTTATACCGTATAATAGTCCGTACATCGGCTGTTCCAAGCTTTTTTCGAAGATCTAGAAATCAATTTTATTTTTGTACCACATGACAGAGTGCTAATTTCAACCTACCCAAATTTTCGAAGTTTTCTTTCAAAAAAACTAAAAATGTATATTCTGGATTTTTTGTATTGTTTATGGTATTCCTGAACCTAAAATATTGGGTCACCCTAGTAGACATTATGTTCAAATTTTGATATTTCACAAGCGTGCAAAATGACAAAATACCGCCCGTAGGTGCTTAGATTAACGGGCTTATGCAAAATTTGTATCCTTTTCCACGCTATTTTGGCACTCAGCCCTGACACACGGTATGTTTTTTTGTTGAATCCTGGATGAAGTTGTCAGTTATTCAACATGAACTAGATTCCGAAATCACTGATCCGGATATAGTACACTCGTTGGAACACGGTGGCGTAATAGAAGGTGCAAAACAAGCAATTAATTCTGCTCTGAAACGCGTCTTTAGTGCTCATCAACTTCTGTTCAAATCAAAATTGAACAATACGGAAGAAACAATTACCGAAAAGAATGTGGTTTTTGAGGAAAATATCAAAAGTGACCACAAAGTTGCCGTTGAACCACTCGATTTGTCCGACCCCGTACAGCTAGAGTTGACAAACTTGCAGAAGTAGTTTTTTTTTTAAATACGTTCGAACAATTTTTCGTTTAACCCTACACCGTACAATGTTGTCAAATTTGTTGTCGCTTTTCGTCAATTTTTTTTTTGCCACCAAACTCGCAATGTAGTTCTTGGTAGTACGCTTCAAACAATCTAACCTATTGGAAATTACCTTTCTTATACTTTATCTTAAAAGGTGTAAATATTTATACATCATCTCACTAGTTATCTTAACAGTAAAAGTGCCAAAAAAGTCTTAATTGCATTTTGTTAATATAATTAGGTAGCGAGTTTGGTAAGATAATTAGAAGTCGCGATACGTGTGTGTCCAAAACGTGTTAAAATAACATGTTTCAAGATAATCGGTTAGGGTATATTTGCAAACAGTAAAAAGTACCTAACGGTGTAGATTTAAACAAAATTTGTCATCTCGATTCGAAGCCCCCATTTGAGGCTACGTTTCCACCAGGTCTTCCGAATCCTCACAATCATCAATGGATTTTTAACCCCGTCAATCGCTGTAAAAGAGATAAAAACAAGTTTTTAGTTTTAATTAAAACAAAAGAAGAATCGTATGCTATTCGAAATGCGATCAGGATTCCAGGGATGTAAAAAAACTATAATTGTGAAACAAAAATCTTATCACAATCTAAAGATCACGCTAACAACAAAATCACAAACAGTTTGAACCATAAGTTATGGTCATAACTTATGACTCATAATCATACCAAAATGGTATCCCAAAAAGTCCGGTCAAAAAAAAAATCAGTCACAATCATCCCAAAATCATGATGTAATTGTGCTTTGGTTGTTGATTGTGATTTACATCCCTAATCAGGAAAACGTGGTGTACAGGAGAGATGAGGAATGTTACCTGTATGTTTTTGATGGGCAGAGATACATCACTAGAAAAACTCAAAGTAAAAGCCGAATATAATGCATTCAAAGATATCGTGATGGAAGATATAGAAGGTATAAAGCGTTTAAATTTTCAACCTCACACAACCTTTTTAAAATTATAGACTATAATTTATAGTAGTCAGATTCCGGGACATTTTTTGTCTACATTATTGTTCCTTTTAATAACATTTCCAATTGAATCCACTTGGTGTCCCATAACTGTTGATGCTTATCTATAAATTAAGGCACCGCGTGGAATAGAGATTAGAAAGGTATAAATTATACCGTATATAAATTATACCGATATAATGAGGCAATATTGGGACGCTTTTCAATCTAAAAAAAAAATTAACGACTAGAGATGACTAGATCCAAATAACACATAAGTTTCAAATGATGTCTCCGTATTGATTCTTCTATATTAATTATTCTTAATTTTAGTATTTTAGAAATCGTAAAAAACATCACAAAAAGACCACGAATCAAAATATTTTCTTAAACTTGAAAACAATTTTTTAAGACAATAATGACATTGAGAAAGTTTTAATGGGAATGCGTTGGGCGTCAAAGTACTGTTCAAATGCTGAGTTTATTCTAAAAACAAACGAAGATGTGTGGGTTAATATACCTCGATTTTTGGACTATTTTGATTCAAATCCTCACCAAGAAAAATTCTTTGGTGGAAAGTGTTTAATGGGCAATCCCGACAGAAATCGAAACTCTCCCAGATATGTACCTGTTGAAGAATTTCCAGAGCCATATTATCCAATTTATTGTAGGTGAGGTTGTTTAATAACTTTATTCGCGTTTTATAACCCCAAATTAATATAGTAATATAAGCATATACCTATAATAACTTATATGATATAATAACGCCCACTGCACATGAAAGTGGGTTGACAAAACGAACTTGATGGCGTGTGTGTGCGCTTACATTTGTGTCCTTTTTGATCCGTTTTCATTCGCAATGCACGTTGTTATTCATACGGTATAAAATAATTTAAATTAATTTTCAGTGACACTGGGTACTTGATGACGTCCGATATGGCGCCACTTATCTTCGAAGGCTCTCTTCAAAATCGTCCCGTTCCTCGATTCGACGACATATATTTAGGGATTGTTGTACATTCCTTAAATATTTTACCCGTAAGTATATGAATAAGTAAATTTATTAATTGATCAAAGTCGAATGAACATCATTTAAAGGTTGGTTAAGAATGAATTTGATGAGTTTAAGGCCGGTTTAAAGTTGAATTCGATGTGAAATATTTTTTCAATATTGCAACTGAATTACCCGATAAGAAAAATTAATAATCGCATTAGTTTTTTTTTCATTTATTTTTTCATTTCTCCTTCATATTCCTAATTTCACAGGAAAAATGGATAGGAACAGTGTGTTTCCTTATTTATCATGTGGTAAAGTTCTAAAGACGTAGAACGTAAAGTTTTTAAAGTTCGACTTCTCATTTTAATTTTTTTTTGTAGCGCTCCACATCTGGATTTAATTATGGAAAATTTATGGTTCAAAGGGCATGTGAATATAAAGCAAATGCATTCACCGTTCAAATTGGTGGGAAAACGCCAGAGGGCACCATAAAACTGATAAATCAACTTCATGAACGACTTGAAAAATGCTGATTCCAGAACTACCGTATCTTTCACGACTACTTAGCCAATACTACAAATGCTTCCAATACTTCACATCACTGCCTTACATTTTCAATAAAAGCTTAATAAAAATTAAAAATATACAGCTTTCGTTTAATAACCATATACATATCGTTTTGCAAATATGAAAAGTTTTTTTGACCCAATGACCCATCCGCTGTTTGGCGAGCGAGAGGGCTCAGGCTGGCAGAGCAGCGCGTGTGCTACAGTTAAAATATAGCGAGGCCGACTCGAGGGTGCGAGGAGAAAAAACGAAGAATGTTTAGCGTTAGCCCGCACCTCTCACGTTGTTTTTTTTAATAGTTCCCCAGAAGCCGCCGTAATTGGCCCGACGTTCCAGGCGATAATCTCCGCTATAGATTTTTTTTCGCATTTTTTCCCAGGAATTAAGAATGAGCTGAAGTCGTATTTCACTCCATAGTCTAGCTAATTGTGTTAAATTATTTGCAAAACGATCTGTAAGCGAATTTTTAGATAGAATAACGATGTGCAGACACCCCACTCAGTTATCGGGTATTATTTGTCATGTGAAAATGGACGGATAAGTCCGCAGGGCGTCGGCGGACTAGCTACGGTTTTTTTAAATAACAAATTTTCCCGGTAACAGCACGAGCTAGACAAATGCAAACCTACATTATGTAGGTTATAATATTATGTACAAGTTATACAAGTTATACAAGTCATAAGTTATGATTCATAAGCCAAATTACTGAATTAATTTGGTTTTTAATTGGCCGGCACATTAAGTTAGAATGGGTCGCCAAATAAGGACTGCTCCGATAAGGACCGCTGGCGTCAAATAATCGTCCATATTGTCAAATCAGGGGAAGATTATCAAATTAAGACCGTTTTTTCATAATAATAAAATACACCCTTACTTGGCGACAAAATTTTCTTTTTTCTGAGATTTAAACACTTAAATACTATTAGTAAATACTACTTAAACTTGTTAACGTACTAAATTTATGTATCTTTTGTTGTTGTATTACAAAGTAATAATATGTGTTGCAGTTATTACTATTAATTGTATTGTTTGAAAAAATACATTTACAGGGTATCGTCAACCCAAGTTCGGTACATAGCAACATCAGTGTAAACACCCGGGTACATAGGATAAGCACATCCGTATCCCCATGAGGTAGCACCTACGAGTTCTCCAACGCTTGAACCACTAAATCCGATAGTCACTGGTCCGCCGGAATCACCTTGGCAAGCGTCTTTACCTCCTTGACCATATTCACCTAAAGTTATAAATTATATTATTATAACTTATAAGGTCATCAAAATCTAACGTAAGCCCCCGTCGCTAAAAAAATACTTTGATAGTTTCCGTGACATCCGTTGGATCATACCTGCACAAAACATTCCAGATAGAATAGAGCCTCCATAACTATCAGCGCCGTTGCACACGGAATTCGCCACAATTTGTGTGTTGACACAGTGAAGCTCAGCTGGCATACTGCTACCAACAATAACAGTATTACCCCATCCACAAACGCGTGCTGCGGTACCAGGGGTCATCCATTCGCCAGTTTGTGCAGTCGGCAGATTAATTGGTACAACGTACTCGTCCTGTGAGAAAGTACCAGCAAAGCTGAGAACTGAAATATCGTTTGCAATTGTGTTTGAATTGTAGTTAGGATGATTTGTGAATGTTGCACGGTTTCGTTGTTGAGACGTTTCAGAATTGCGAATATTATGTGCACCAGCAACGGCTTCAATTACGCCACTAAACACAACATATCAGAAGTTGTAGTGTTTTAAGAAAAGTGCTACAGTGAAAGAGTTAAATGGCGATCACCCATAATTTAAAATATACGCTTTTTCAGCGTTTTCCTTTTGTTTTTGTAACATATTCCTGTATTTCTTCAAAAATATAAAAATTTGAATTTCATAAACCCAATTTTGGATATCAAAAATGACCTTTATGTCATATAATAAATTGTTACATTAGTATTTTTTGTAAGGAGATCCACGCGTTGTCACGATACACTAAAAAGGTAGTGACGGCTGTTATATATTATATCTTGCTAATGGATTGAGACACTGCGTGGATTTTACTACAAAAACTTAAGTCTAGTACTTTAATGTAGTAAATTATATGGTTATTCGTTCAACTCGATGGTAATGTACAAAATGGTTATAATGAACATACGAACTGCGGCAATGGGCAGCGCAAATACCCTTGGTGGTGGAGATGAGTGAAGCGCCACAGAAATGGCTTCGAGATCGTTGCATCGACAAAATGTAAGGCTCACTGTGTGTTTAGGGTTTCTAAGTTGAACATAAAAATGTCGTACGATTCGATGTCTATTCTAAATACAATTTCATAATTGTAGAATGCGGGTGTTTTTGTGGTGATATAAGGCCTTGACGAGTTGAAGTCGATGGTCGTGTAGGTTAAAAAAAATAAACGACTGGTGGTACGGAACTTTACTAGCACGACGTTCGCTCTCTCGTTTTTTTTTCAGAAAACGAAAAACGCTTTTTGGGGCGCTAATGAGACAACTGAGATGGGAACAGAACTTTATAGACCACTGGAAAAAGGATCTCGGTAAATACGGCGAATTACAAAACAAAAGTATTATTCATTCGATACATTTTGTTTCTGATTTCAACCATGTTTTTTTGTAAATTTTGTAAACTATTTAAACGATGCGATTTTTGTATTCCTGCCGAGTCCCGAAATCTATAATACCCTATAAAATCGCATTCAAAAATTAGGTGGACGTAAAATCATGAACCATGCATGGCCATAGGGTCTATGGCATAGACTCAGGATTTTTGCAAGTGTAGAAATGCACATATGGACTCACTTAAATCTGACTCACTTAAATCTGAAGAACACCGTGAAAGTCCTAAACGTTGATGGTCAGCCTCATATGATTCCTGATCTCAGTTTATAAGTCAAGGGCATGATGCCATATCTTAAAAATCCATTTTCAATTCAGTTTTTTGGAAACCNTTAATGCGCCGATTTATCAAGATTTTTGTAATTAATACATCAATTGTTAAATGGCGCTTTGAATCGTGGTAATTTTGTTAATGTGTTTTATTATTACTCGGTTGTTTGTCTTGAAATTCACATAATCATAGCTATTTTTAGATATTTTCCCACGGTAAAAAAGTACTACACCAAAATAAAATAATTGTTTTCTTAATCTAGCTGGCTATCGCTAGATGAAGCTCGAGAGTAATAATAGCTTCGAAGCAAGACACTGGGTACGGCAAAATGGATTTTGCGAAAAAATTCTTAAAATGAAAAAGAAGAGTTGGGTACGGCAATTCGGATGCGTCTCAATCTATAATACCCTATAAAATCGCATTCAAAAAGTAGGTGGACGTAAAGCCATGAACCATGCATGGCCATAGGGTCTATGGCATAGACTCAGGATTTTTGCAAGTGTAGAAATGCACATATGGACTCACTTAAATCTGACTCACTTAAATCTGAAGAACACCGTGAAAGTCCTAAACGTTGATGGTCAGCCTCATATGATTCCTGATCTCAGTTTATAAGTCAAGGGCATGATGCCATATCTTAAAAATCCATTTTCAATTCAGTTTTTTGGAAACCCTAACTGTGTGGTGTAACAATTTCTCCACCAATGACATACTCTCGGCCGGCCTGAACAGAAAGTGCAAGTCCAATTAAAACCTTCATTATGTGCGTGCTGCTGATATTTTCAGTGCAAACGAACTGGCAATTGTGCTGCAAAACTAGGCCGCAAAAAATATGACAGATGCTGAATATCCCACTTTCGTAATCATGCACGTCACAAAGGGGAGTGGTGAAACATTTTTAACTATCAAAAACTTAATATCTGACTTGGCTCTATTGTTCTTTTTCGCCAAAAAGGTCCTTTATTTTTCCAAAATTATAGAACTCAATATTATTGAAACTTGAAGTTCGTAAAAAAATGAGAAAAAAAAAATTAAAACACTGTAGCGAGCTCTAGAATTTTCTGAATGCCCAAAAACTGACCTTCAAAAATTTTTAGAACTCACCACAGACATTTTGAGAACTTAATTTTTTCTTATTTTTTTACTAACTTTTTAACATCTATAATTTGGCAAAATTGGTTTTTATTTCTACAAACCTGAAGACTTCGTACCGAAGTAATTAAATGACCCCTTTGGCGAGAAAAAAAATCAAAAAGGACCTACAAAGCCGAGTCGAACAAAGTTAATTTGGTCCTCGGTTTGTGTTTTTTACAATTTCTCATCCGTCGCAGTTTTTTCTTGCATTTTTGATCTCATTTTTGTTTCCCTTAGCAATAGACAAATGTCAATTCGGAACATGCGTAATCCGCATGTTTTACGGTAAAACTCTCTTTGGCTAAAAACTGTGGCTGTAAGTTAAGTATTAGATAATATTAGATAATCTATAAGTATTAATATAATCTACAATATTCTTACTAATAACGGCTGACATTTTTAAAAATAAAAATTCAATAAATGCCATTAGTAATCGATTAATTTATTCCAGTTGATGTAGATATTGGTAAAACAGTTTTTCATTGAGATTTTTGCTTTCTTGATAATGCTTTTATCGAAAGTTCATAAAATTAGAAATTGTATACAAACAATTTGTAAAGTGCAATCGTCTAAATTTTTCAGGTAAATTTTTCAGGTAAATTTTTCAGGTATAATAAGCTCGATAGTACATGTTACATGTACATTTAACATGTACGTACATAAGAGAACAGTTTATGTAGTATTTTTATCTAAAAAGCAGTAGATTTAACTCCTGCGTTCCCCGCAGGGCCATATAGCACTATTTACATTCATTTATCTATCAGCTCTAAAGCGATAAAAGATATCCCCTATCGCCGACTAGGATATCGGCTTTTGTAGTAGGTTGATATCTCCTTCGCGGTTATTTTTTGTTTAGATTAATTTCCGATTGACCGTAAATTCACATCCGGTAACCGATTTTAATACTTTAACAAATTTATTGTGCGCAAAATTTATCGTGTCTAATAATTCCGATAAATATATAAACCCAAATCCATCATTTGAGTTTTATTGACTTATTGGAATAATTAGACACGGCCTGACCCTTTAGTTGCAAGCAGCAATACCACATGGTACTGTCGGGAGAGCAACATGAGATTAAAAATAGGAGCACATATGTTAACATAGCTTGGCGGTTAAGCCAATTTTTTCTACTTCAGTAGCGTAAAAGTATGTTTAGGTACCGAAACAGCATAAAAATATGGGGTCTGCGTGATGCGACAATATTACTTTGTTTCCCAAATGAGGAGGAAGAAATTTTATGTGACACATTTTTATATAAACAAAACAGACAAGATGCTGTTATTCCACACGTGTTGAATAAATCTAACCGAATCCTTTCCGAAGAGGATGGGTCAAA
>SCLG01000313.1:158869-178812 GCA_004367875.1 Oikopleura albicans | reverse complement strand
GAGAGCAACATGAGATTAAAAATAGGAGCACATATGTTAACATAGCTTGGCGGTTAAGCCAATTTTTTCTACTTCAGTAGCGTAAAAGTATGTTTAGGTACCGAAACAGCATAAAAATATGGGGTCTGCGTGATGCGACAATATTACTTTGTTTCCCAAATGAGGAGGAAGAACTTTTATGTGACACATTGTTATATAAACAAAACAGACAAGATGCTGTTATTCCACACGTGTTGAATAAATCTAACCGAATCCTTTCCGAAGAGGATGGGTCAAATACAGATAATGAAGACTGTTGTCGTTTAGAAAATTGGTAATTTGAACATTCTGATAAATTGGCGGTATTGTGAATAACACGGTTAAGGTTTGAATGGGACAAAAGTGCAAATGAACAAGAAGAATCAATTAGTGAAGGCACTGCTTATAGCAGCCAAAATGCGGGTAAGTTTATGGAAATAAGTATATGTCCTTGAATCCCTTTGACGACTAGTGTTCAATTTCTCAAGAATTAAAAAATTATAACCCGCCAAGAAAAATTGGGAGAAAGTCCTGAATTTTGGATAAAATTTGTCTATGGGACCGAAGAAAATTAGTATTCAACCAAAAACATTAAGAACCCATCCTTAGACTAAGGACCTTAGTACAATATAAAATTCAGATTCTAACATGATACGTTAAAAACAGTTGAAGGATCGAGAACCTAATAATTTGGCCAATTTTAACAGTTTTTGACAACAGGTCAACGTTTCCACACTGTCATAGAATGGTTTATGTTTCGTTACGTGCCACTACAGTATAGTCTTAATAATTGATTCAGATATTGCGTCGCATTGGTCAGAAGATATTTATTCCATATTATCAGCAGGTTAGACTGAGTTTTACGCTTATCTAGTACGAATATAATTTACTTAACTGTCATGCACGGGGAGCTTTTATGTAACTATGAATACTAAAATTGTTTTTGAATTAGTTGAATCCGTTTTCCGTCTTGAATTCATTTAGACCAGATAGCTACCCAAATGTGCATGACTGTTAATTACATGTATCATATATTACCGTGCGAGTTTCATGAAAATCAGCTGCACCTTTCTAGAATCGACCAATTTTCTTTTGAAGAACATAATAATGTAATATGTATGTACATTTGTTATATGTATGTTACATAAAATGTTACATACAATGTTACATACAATATGTTATACATTTTTTCCCAATTTATCAGTACGCCATTACATTGAATAAAGTAAAAAAAAAGAAAATTGGTCTATTCTAGAACCACGCAGCCAATTTTCATGAAACTCACGCGGTATATGCGTCTATGGATTGGTATTTTAAGAAGAAGGTATAGATGAGCTGGACTTAGACGACAATCAGAGCGATGATAATGACTTCTCTGCTCCCATTGGTCAAAAGTACGTGGACTACTTTTTTTACTTTTAGTTGAAACGAAATAGATTGACACCAGTTTTTTCGCCAATATACTGACATTTTCGCATGAAAATCGGCCAAGACAGCCATGCCCTGTGATGAATGTTCTACTTTCGCTTACTTGCTCCAACCCGCCATCGGGCGGAGCTTTGAAACAAAAATCCAATGAAAAAAAAGGTTAAGGACTGTACTCTATTCTGATATTTTAAGTGCGGCAGTTGGTATTAATGAAGGTCAACAACTTGACCTTTTCGGCAACGATGATGACGAAAAACGAAACGACCTTCAAAAGGATGATGTGGATGACCTTGAGTTAGCAATTGTTATGGAATTTGAAGAAGCAGTAAATATGGACACATCTCCAAGCACTCGAGCCCTGATCATGTCAACTTTGGGATGCTTAAAGTTTATGTCAATTTTAAGCATTTGGTTGTATAATTGCAACTTTTATTTGAAATTCATTGTAATCGAAAATCGGAAAAATATGTACGTGAGAAATTACCTAATACAGTCCTTACTCTCATACGGGACGATTTAGATTTAAAAACAACCGTTATGAGTTGCCAAACTGCGATACATTACAAACTGGGACGTTTCGGGGACGAACAACGTCATTTTCAAACAACGTTGATTCTATTGCTGCTATGCCATAATGACTTTTTGAAGTAAAAAGCGTCCTTTATGGGACAAATGGCTGTTATGGGAGCGTGCCTTATGGGAGTAAGGACTAAGCCTTCTGGTGATACAGGCTTTTCGAAGAAACAAATGCGTTCAGTTATGAATCATAACTTATGATTAAATTTAAATGTCAAACAATTACATTGTATGATAATAACCGTATAAATACATGTATATATAACCAATGTTATCGATGATGGGAGTGAGGTACAACCAAACACTAATAGCGCATTTTCCAAGATATTCCCTGTAGTCTCAGAATCAAATGAGACAGAAGAGTCCAGTGAAGAAAATCAATCCAGTTCTGATTTATCTTATTATACTGATTAAAATCAGGTTCATACTGTAAAAAACAAGGTATACAAATAAAATTCAAATTACATTTATTTATAAACAGTCAGGGGTCTCTTGATGTGCATTATCGATATGTACATTTGTAACCTATGTTACATAGGCTATGTATGAGCAAAAAGTACACTAAAACTGAACATATAACCCTGAGTCTCAGGGCCTGAGAGTGCATTGCATCATAAAAGGGAAAATAAAATACATATAGTAAGTTTTTTTTCAGGTATTGTATTTATCTTTAAGTGGATGTAAGATCTCATCATCCAATGAATCAACAAAAATGAGATTTTCCGTTTTTGTCACATCACATTTCTGATCACTCCAGTATTTTTTATAAAAATTAGAGTTCCAAATGAGCTGCGAATAAAGCGATCGACGCCTAAAAATTGCTTGAGGTGGATTACAGAATATTGAACAGAAATTGGCGATTGAAAGGGTCAGAAATAGACCAATGGTTGAAAGATAAATGTAAGAAATTTGAAAGTCGTTTTCGTCATCGTCGGCCATTGCCGGAGTCCAAATGGTCGAGGAATTGTCACACATTTCAGTTGATACTATTAACATAATATTTTTACTCAAATTTTTGCCGAATACAATTTTCGATTGCTGGTTATATTTGAGTTTTTTAAATTCTAAATATGGCAATTTATTATGTTAGCCACCCTAGCCTCCCACAATCATGACAATGCCGTGACGGTATCATATGATCTTAACCTACGCAGAAAAAGGAGGAAAACCAATGAAAATGCATGTTGTGTTATTTACTGGCAATTTTGTTTCCGATATGAAATTTGCCCTTATTTGCCGCCCTTACGCTTACTTGACGCCCCTGTACTGTACATTCAAGCTCTGTTTAGTTGGTAAAAGTGCACGTCGAGGGAAAGGTAGTAAAGGATAACTCAGATGTATTACAAACCTTCCAACATCTTTGTAAATTTATTTGTCGGATTGTTAAAAAGGTACATTAAGGAAGATGATGCAATGCTAAGAATAAATGCCACCAATGCCGGCATACATGCAACCCATGGGCAAAACATGCCAAGGGTAAATAGTCCCAAAACGGGTCCCGCCACAATTCCATTAACACTCATAGCGGCCTGAAGCACGGTACCGGTCATCGTTTTTGCCACAAATGCGCAAAGCACCGCACCGACCCCGGCCGAAAATACAATTACTCTTGACAGTACATAACTATTGCGGCGNAAAATACGGCCGTATAAACAAGCGGCCGTAATGGAATAATCACTTTTTTGACGGAAAAAGCGGCCGTAATGGGATAAACGGACTTAATGGGGGCGCCCGTAATGGGAGTAAGGACTGTATAATATTTTCCAGAATTGAGGGTACCCCAGTATAAAGGGGCCATTTAGTAATCTGTTAATTTGTGAATCCTAAACATATAGCATTAATTCCGGATGATACTGTAGAAAGGGTACCAGAGCACGCCGAAGCTAAATATAATCCGGGAAGACCTTTATACATACCGAGCTTATCCAATACTAAATAGGGAGCCAGTTGATCTTTGGCCGAGATAAAACCGGCCGTAAAAGGATCACAGTCAATATAGTACGCGAACATAATTAACCCAGTTAGTGCAGCCGTCACATTTATCAGAATCAGTGCACCAGAGTTAAGCCAGACCGCTTCACGATTGGTTAAGATTTACGAAACAAAATTAATTTACACCCAGTATGTAACAAAATAACAAAAAAGCTTATTTGACCTTATAACGGTCACGCCTTGTGACTTTATAACTAGACCCCCTGTACTTATTACAAGTGACTCATAAAGATTTTTTAACCAAAAACGGTTCACGCTATCGTACTTGGGAATTGTTCTAAAGTTAATTTGCAAGTTCTTAACCATGACTTTACGGGCTTCACTTTCCGATTTGCACGAAATGTATCTCTGCACGTTCGATTGGTTAACCCCATATAGGCCAAGCCAAAGTCCAAAGGTGCCGCCAAAAACACACGAAAAAAATGAATGACGAGTTCGAGGATCAAGCGAAAAATCATCAAATTGGAATCGACCGTTCGCACTCGCAATAGAAATGATTTCCGATGGGCCAATGTCGATAAATCCCTTACATAGTTTTTTATGGTTCTGCCAGAATTTATTTACAGGAGGTCATTATAATTTATAAAGTCCTTCAATCAATTTTTATACGACTAAAAGGCTTAGACTACCTGAAATAAAAAAAAAGTTTGAATTTATTTCTGAAGACCTTATACAGTCCTTAACCATTTATCGGACGTTTTCGGTTCTCAAAAATAGCGTCCGATAAATGAGCATCGTCACAAAAGAGGTCATTTTTTNCAAAGTCCAAAGGTGCCGCCAAAAACACACGAAAAAAATGAATGACGAGTTCGAGGATCAAGCGAAAAATCATCAAATTGGAATCGACCGTTCGCACTCGCAATAGAAATAATTTCCGATGGGCCAATGTCGATAAATCCCTTACATAGTTTTTTTTTTATTTATAAAGTCCTGGGTTAAAAAGAACATAAAACCTTCAATCAATTTTTATACGACTAAAAGACTTAGACTACCTGAAATAAAAAAAAGTTTGAATTCATTTCTGAAGACCTTATATACTACAACAATTTCTTGTATTTAATTATTCTACTAGAAATACGTACAGTCCCTCACCCAAATAGGTAACAACATCGTTTTGAAAATTTTGTGACCTATTTGGGTACTTGTTACCTATTTGGGTACTTGTTACTAATTTGGGTAGTTGGGCTTTCTAACCCTAAAAATGGCCTTTTTGATGTTGTATATACATATGTACGGGGTATCCAGCCTCAACTGCTACGTTTTCGTAAGCCTAAATAGCGACAAAAACGTATTAGTTGAGGTTGGATACCCGGTATATACTATAGTAGTAGCTCGTATGTATCCATAACGGAAAACTCATGTTAGTGTGGGTAAAAAACATATTAGTTGTTTCTCATAAAACAATCTTGATCTAAAAAAATTGTTTCCTAATTGGGTAGTTGAAGTTTGAAAAAAAAAGTTGTTACCTATTTGGGTAATTACGTCATTTGTTACCTATTTGGGTGAGGGACTGTAATTGTATTTCAAAAATATCAAAACGTTTTTCGGCTTCCCTATAAAGGGTTTTCCTAAAAAAGGGTTTTAAAAAACATTTTTTTCAAGCATTTTAAAGAAATAAAAGTTACCTTATAAATGATGGCACAGAATCCGGCGTACATTGAAAGGTATTGGACAACGTCAGTCCAAATAACAGCTTTAATGCCACCTAGTGACGTATAAATACAACAAACTGCACCCATTATTCCGATAGCAACATCCATATTTATACCGCATACTTTTTCAATTGCAAGAGCAGGGGCATAAATCACTAAAATAATCACATTAAAATATTAACAAAATTTGGGTGACTAAAGTAACGCTCGCTTTTGCCCAAATTCAGCGAGCCTTTATTTTCAAGGTTAGGCCCGGTAATATGTATCGTATTTTTATCATGATTTTTTTAACAAATAATCTGGAACTGAGAAATTTCAATATACAGTTCTTACTTCTTTTTGCGTCGTTTTCGGTTGTCGAAAATAGATTGTACTATAGACTGTACTATAGATTTGTCCCGAAATAAAACTATTAAAAAAATTGCTCCTTATGTATATCACATTGAAAATCTTTTTTTAGCAATAGCCAGTTTTTAAAATGGTACAGTGATCATTCGTATCATAAGATTTCCGTGAAAATTCCGTTTTGTAAGAAAAACAAAAAATTTTTTTGAAAAATGTTTCTTTCTGAAAGACCGGTGATTCCGGTGGTGGAGATTGAAGAACTAGACTACGCCAAGCAGTATATATACGAGTACCTATTCCAGCGTAGATAATGGTATTAAGAGTATAAATAACACAAAGTAAAACTTTTAAGACTGGACCAAATCGTTCTTCGATATATTTGTACGAGCTCGTGTAGCCATGTCTCATACCGTGATGACAAAGATGTTGCATGACTTTTTTTTTATTCAATTCTCAGTAAAAAGGTTATTTTCTATAATGTTTACTATAGAGGTACCAGAGAGAGGTACAGAAAGGTACCAGAAGACAGGTGGAAATATTTCTATCCGAATTTTAAATCACCCCCTGACAGGGGGCCCTGCGTGTTTATTGGGCCGTTTTGCCCTGGCGCGTTTATCGGGCCGTTCCTTTTATATTTAAAAAATCATAACTCTTGGTAATTTTCAAGAAAACGAAAAGGAAAAACAAAATTATCAAGGTGAAAATTTTGGTGAAAAGTTTCAACTCACAAATAAGAAATCTGTTTGTGCATCAGGCCTGTAGAAAAATGGCATATAAATATAGCTAACAAATATAGCCACAAACAAATAGGAAAGACTAAACCAGAGAAACATCGTCCCAAAGTAGTATATCTCAGCTGGCGTTGATATTACAGNGAAGTTTTCCGTTTTTGCTTTCTATTGCTCTATTATTATAGCCTAATTACCGGTAAAAAACAGCATTTCCGGCATTTACCGGAATATGGAGTGTCCGATGAATTTTTAATAAGTCGCATCAGATGCGCAACATTTTTTCACCCTAGATGGGACCGATTTCCGAGAAAAGTCTGATAGGTCAATTTTCCGTCAATTTTCACGATGCGCCCTCTAGCCATGTCTCATACCGTGATGACAAAGATGTTACATGACTTTTTTTTATTCAATTGTCAGTAAAAAGGTTATTTTCTATAATGTCTACTACAGAGAGGTACCAGAGAGAGGTACAGAAAGGTACCAGAAGACAGGTGGTAATATTTCTATCCGAATTTTAATTCACCCCCTGACAGCTGTCGACAGGGGGCCCTGCGTGTTTATTGGGCCGTTTTGCCCTGGCGCGTTTATCGGGCCGTTCTTTTAATATTTAAAAAAATCATAACTCTTGGTAATTTTCAAGAAAACGAAAAGGAAAAACAAAATTATTAAGGTGAAAATTTTGGTGAAAAGTTTCAACTCACAAATTAGAAATCTGTTTGTGCATCAGGCCTGTAGAAAAATGGCATATAAATATAGCTAACAAATATAGCCACAAACAAATAGGAAAGACTAAACCAGAGAAACATCGTCCCAAAGTA
Organism: Oikopleura albicans; assembly: GCA_004367875.1. Taxonomy (NCBI): domain Eukaryota; kingdom Metazoa; phylum Chordata; class Appendicularia; order Copelata; family Oikopleuridae; genus Oikopleura; species Oikopleura albicans. The sequence continues at coordinate 171,252 of SCLG01000313.1, read as the reverse complement.
GTATATCTCAGCTGGCGTTGATATTACAGTAATTGAGGACATAAACGATGCTGTTAACGAGAGAGCTACAGGAAATGCAGAAAGCTAAAATGTAGTTTTTGATTATTTTTCCGGAAAGTAATTTTTCTCTTATTTTTCGTTAAAAAATTATCGTTTGTCATACTTAGTCAGTATTACGTAGTCAATCATATGTAGACTATATTTTTTTAATTACAGATAATCGTCATTTCCGCTAGTTTAAAATCTTATTTTAACTCTCCTGAGCCGATCAGGTAGTGCACTACCAAAATTAAAAGATGCGTTTATTGAACGTATTATTCGGTATTGTTCGGACTATCCGACGTTATTACGCGCCTTGCAACTGAGATTTTCCGAAATCATGGTGGTCAGTGATTTCAAACGGCTCGGTATGTGTCCGTAAACTTTTCGTTCGATAGTTAGAGCGAAGAAAAAACATTTTATAGTCGCCAAGAAAGTGAAAAAATCGAACTGATCAAAAAACTTTGAAGAAAGGTTCAAACAAAACGTTTCTCGTGTATTTTTTAGACAAATTTGTAGTCTCTATCATGTAATTTTCCAAAACAAACATGCTAGAAATCATACCTTGTTTTTTCCCCGGCGAAATTAATTCGTTTTANAGATAATCGTCATTTCCGCTAGTTTAAAATCTTATTTTTAAAATATTATAGATAATAACTCTCCTGAGCCGATCAGGTAGTGCACTACCAAAATTAAAAGATGCGTTTATTGAACGTATTATTCGGTATTGTTCGATACTATCGGACGTTATTACGCGCCTTGCAACTGAGATTTTCCGAAATTATCGTGGTCAGTGATTTCAAACGGCTCGGTCTGTGTCCGTACACTTTTCGTTCGATAGTTAGAGCCAAGAAAAAACATTTTATAGTCGCCAAGAAAGTAAAAAAAATCTAACTGATCAAAAAACTTTGAAGAAAGGTTCAAACAAAACGTTTCTCGTGTATTTTTTTTAAATAATAGACAAATTTGTAGTTTCTATCATGTAATTTTTCAAAACAAACATGCTAGAAATCATACATACGTATCTTGTTTTTTCCCCGTCGAAATTAATTCGTTTTACTGTATAAACAGTATAGTCTATACGAATTTATATATATACGAATTTACATATACGCTGTCCGTAAATCAAAATACCTTATGGTGAAACTGTATTAAATATCTAAATTTCCGGTTTTTTAACCTACGGGAAGTAGCTGTGCATAAACCAATGACAGCGAATTCAAAATAAAAATGGGCCAAATGTTTTGGCCCAAATTTGGTCAGTTTTCGGTTGACGGTGTCTATCGGTTAAATGGTTTGTTAACCTTTAACTTACCGAACGACCGCCGACGAGATAATCATCTTCGCCATTATTCGAGTCTTTTTTCTTGCGGGAATCAACCCACGCAAAAAATAGCCCGATAAAGGTTGAGATGGCCAGTAGGGCAATGAAAACGATATAGTCCTCTATCGATAAATGAGCAATGTTCCTCGTAATAACAGTATCCATGATAAACAAAGCAAATTAGCTAATATTGTAGACCGAACTATAAATAATTATTTAAGGAAGTGAATAAACTAATAGTACTAAAATTGTTCAAATTGTGCGATCTATGAGTATGCTAATAAACGCTACTGAACCTTTGAAAATGCCCAATTATAGACGACCTAACCTGCAGCCAACGCTTGCCCTAATACCGTACGGCATTTAAAAAAACGGTCCGTGCCCTAAACAAAATTGGCACATGGGTTTTCACAAGATAAGTTTTTTTTCTATAGGGAAATTTATTAAGGGTCACTTTCCTCATTTTCAGTTTTATTTGTAAACAAAAGGTAAACTCACCTTGTAAACTCACCTCTTTAACTTTTTCACATGTGAAAATGATTGGTTGGCTAAAGGTAGAGATAAAAACGTTAGCTAAATAACTACCTCCATTAAAATGTGAGGTCTTCTAGAAGAAGATTCTTTAGGTCATTGAGAATTTTGGTCTACAAATTTTGGTCTAATGTACTTCAGACTTTTGTACGGTTCCAAGTCCCTTCCCCCAAAAAAGTACTTACATAGAGCTCCACCTGTATTCGCGCTGAGTTCTGACCTTTTTATAATCTATTACGAGTCGTAATTTACGACCATAAAAAAACTAGAATATCTGACATAATTGTATATATATATACATGTCGTAAAACAAAGATTCTTTTGAAAAGTTGGCTCCGTTACAAAACGCTGCGTTATTCTGAACTGGTCATCTATTGTCATAAGGTCGGCTGTTCTTTGTGTTTTTAACGGTCAAACATGGATCAATTAATTACATCATTACAAAAGTCAACTTTGAACAAGGTAACAATAGGAGCCGAACATTTATTACCCGTTTCTACATAATAACAAATTTAATATTCGAGACTTTTCCAGAACACCACTACCACATTTTGACTGTGAATATGTAGTAATGGTGTTCTGGAAAAGTCTCGAATATTATATTTGTATTCGTTATAATGTGAAAACAAAATTATATGAGATTAAAAAAAAAGACTTTTCTCGATTTTTCTGGAAGGACTTTTTCAAACGGTTCAAATAATTTACATTTAGCAACTTTTGAAAAAGTTCTTGAGGAAAAATCAAGAAAATTCTTTTTTTAATCACACATACTTTGTCACAAAGTAATTCTAGATGGCAAATTATTCCATATTTTAAATATTTTTAAATGATAAACGGAGCAAATATTTTTAGCTCATACCTAGGATGAATTCTGGGAAATGAAAATTTTGTAAAATAGTAATTTTCCGAACGTTTATGTATAAGTTATGTCACATAACTTATGTGGCAGAATTCTTGACTAGCCCAAATGGGGCTTGTCTGGTTGATTGAAAATATTTNTTTTGACTGTGAATATGTAGTAATGGTGTTCTGGAAAAGTCTCGAATATTATATTTGTATTCGTTATAATGTGAAAACAAAATTATATGAGATTAAAAAAAAGACTTTTCTCGATTTTTCTGGAAGGACTTTTTCAAACGGTTCAAATAATTTACATTTAGCAACGATTGAAAAAGTTCTTGAGGAAAAATCAAGAAAAGTCTTTTTTTTAATCACACATACTTTGTCACAAAGTAATTCTAGATGGCAAATTATTCCATATTTTAATATGGATCCATATTTTAAATGATAAACGGAGCAAATATTTTTAGCTCATACCTAGGATGAATTCTGGGAAATGAAAATTTTGTAAAACAATGATGAAACTTCATATACGGGATAATCAAGACCTAAGAAGTTCAAAAAAAAATCAACCAAAAATTCCTAGCTTGTCACGTGTTGGTGCCTGAAATCGGCACATTATTTTTTTTACTTTACCCGCGGGAAAGCCGGGTCTGACCCGTCTTACCCAGCGCGGCATTCATTGTGCCGATCTCTGGTTGGTGCTAGAGAGCAATTTCATTTTGTATTGTCGCTCCACGCGTTATAGGATATTATAGGAGTTAATAAAAAAAGCGTTAAAGTTTAACAATGGACCAGATGAAGCTCCAAATCGCTCTATTTAATTGAGTTAATCTTTTCGTGGGATAATTTCAACGTGTTAGAAATAAAAAAAAACAAAAAAATAGCGTGACCGTAAAATAGTAATTTTCCGAACGTTTACGGATAAGTTATGTGGGAGAATTCTTGACTAGCCCAAATGGGGCTTGTCTGGGTGATTGAAAATATTTTCTGACAAAGATAGAAACAATTTTCTCAAACATACCTGTCTGAAAATAAGACTTTAATCATCATTATTATTATTATCACATTACATGTATAAGTTATAAAAAAAATACCGTAAAATGGTGCACATGTAATGAACGAATATAATAGAATAATTTATGACCACTAACCCCGGACCAAATTAAACACGTGTATAGACCACAGTATGGTTAGGGCGAATTCCTAAATTTTCAGAACCCCGCGACTATTATTTCTAAAGGTTGGTAATATAGGAATTCCCCCTAAGTATGGTTATCTGCATCGCTTTTTGTGAAAAAAATGTCCCCAAACCAGTCGAAAATGGACACTATGACAGTTCACCTGAATACGGACGATATTTTCAAGAATAAAAAACGTCCGTATTGGAAGTAAGGACTGTACAGTCCCTCACCCAAATAGGTAACAACATCGTTCTGAAAATTTTGTTACCTATTTAGGTACTTGTTACCTATTTCAATTTGTTACCTATTTGGGTCATTAGGTTTTCTAAGCCTAAAAATGGCTTTTTTGATGTTGTATATACATAATAGTACCTTGTATGGACTGAGAACGGAAAACACATTCTATTGTTGGTCTTGAATGAAAGAATATTTTTTGTTTCTCATGAAAAAATCTTGACCTAAAAAAATTGTTACCTATTTGGGTAATTACGTCATTTGTTACCTATTGGGGTGTTACCTATTTGGGTGAGGGACTGTATATCATATTATGAAAGCAAAAAATATAAATTGCTAGGAACGGGCAAAACTCCGATTCATTCGATCCAGATGGTACATACATTTATTATTATAGGACCTAGACTAGTTCTCATAGACGACCTTTTCCAACACCGCGGTGCACCGTGATCATTCGAAAAAAAAATGCTTTCCACGAAAATTCGGAGAAACCTGGAGTAATTATTATTTATCAAAGAAAACGTTATCTCTGAAACGGCGCGGTGCCAAGGCTCTTGAATACATGATAAATCAAATACATGATAAATCAAAATTATGAGCAACAAAAATCCGTAATTAGTTTTATGAACCATTAGGTGAAACGGTCGTCGTTCCCATGATTGACTGTATAACTGATAAGTTCTATAACATATGGTCAATAAGGTATCTGAAAATTTTGGTTTTATGCGTAAAAATGCCTTTAAAACTTATTATGAAAATGCTTACATGCCAGTATAGTAATTAAAGAAAATTAAGATGATAATTAGCAAGTCTTACCATCAACCCATACGTAATTTAGAAATTTAATTTATTAAAAAATAGAAGCACTTTAACAGTAAAAAAATATTTGTAAAAAAAGAAGAAGGCAATGGTACAGATAAATATCAAGCGTTTTTTTGTTTTATTTTTGTTCGTCAAGTCTTATTTAGCGCATTTTGGGTTTTAATTCGGCGATAAAGGGCGCCACCAGGCGGATCCGAAAATGACATTGCAGCCCACGCAATTATTAATAGAGCAGTTCGAATCCAACTTATGATCAAATAGGCCGTATCATGTGTATTTGCTGTATCATTATTATTATTGTTGATCATGTCGTCATAAACTCGTTGGCCATAAAGACAATCGGCTAAATAAAATCTACGCTTACTTTTCCGGAAAAATCCGTGAAAGCTGGACCATTATAATTTGTAATATTAAAGGCGTTGTCGGTTATAACTTATAAGGTCAAAGATCTGATTAACTAACTTGACCTTACATGCATTTTGAACTGACTAGACCTTATAACTCCTAATAATAACAAAAACTTACCAACAGCAGAAAGAATGATAGATATCAAAACGCAAAGGTTTGAGAGTCCAGCCGGATCCATTTTGAAAAATCTCGACAAACCTTCATGGCCAACGGGATCAACATTACAAAGTGTTCCAAAGCATGTTACAATAATTAACACACTCACGGTAACTTCTAAAGATTTATTTTAATCACAGGGCGGTCTGGTTATAAGGTCAAGCCCAAAAAACTGACTTGACCTTATAAGTAGGGTATCCGCAACTTTCGAGTTTAGGGATACTATAAACAATATAAAAAATTCAAGACAGCCAAGTTCCGCGCAACCTACTTATAACCATTTTAATGTTAAAAATAACATGTTGGGAAAAATATTGAAAATATTGTTTTAGATAAAAAAAAAAGAATAAATAGACATGTCTTTCATGTGATTTCTATAGAGAAAAATGTGGGAGCTGGGGGAGGTCCTTATTGACCTATTATTGACCTTAGTGCCAAACAAAAAAAATGACTTGACCTTAGTGCAAAAAAGCTGACTTGACCTTATAGCCAGAACCCGTGTACATGGGATTATAAGGTCTAGTCGTTTGGAGTACAAGGTCAGAGTCAAAAAATGACATTCAAAAAGTTTGACCTTAATTTCAATCATTGACCTAAAGGTTCCAACAAAAAAACTGGCTTCACCGTATAACCACTACCCCTATGGACCGTATACGAAGCGTAAAGAACCATATGTTTGCGAAAAGGTGTAAGTTTACAACTTTATACCCTATAATTCATAAGTATTCGACGAAAATGCTCGAAAATATTGATCATTTGAAAAGAGTCGGAAAACACTAAATAGTTTTCGTATAAAAAAAAAGCGACCTTTAGTTTTCGTATAAAAAGCGAACTTTAGTTTTCGTATAAAAAAACTACTTGCAAAAAAAACAATCTCATTTGTTCGCAGGGTCACTTACGAAGAGCTTCCTGAATTTTGTCATCAAATGATACGTCCATTTGTAAGCCGAGTGAAATAACCAGTGCAACTCCGGACGAAATACCGAGACAAAATCGTGACATACTTCGAATGCCAGTTAAAAGTCCCTCGCCTTGTTCATGACGCAGTTGCCCAGGATTTGGTCCCTGGAATATCTAGAGAAAATTGATTTTAATTCCTAAGATTGAGTTCATATGATATCTATAGTAAAAACGGATTCGTAAAAAAACGACAAAAATACGTTCGCTTCAAACACTTCTTACTAATATTTCCCAGGTTATTTATCCAAAATAAAAACGTATACAGACATGATTGTAAAGAGTTTTCTTTGACATTGGCTTCTCAAAAAAAAAACTGACTTGACCTTACAACCAGATCCCTCTGTATGTTACAAAACATTTACAATACATTATACAATGTATAGTGCATACAATAAACGTGTTCATAGATTAACGAATGTCAAAAAAATTTCCAAAAATTTTTAAATGTTCTTAAGTTTAAAATATTCTTAAGTTTTTTTACTACAAAAAACGTCTTTATATGCTCTCGCTGGAGCTTTTTGTTTGTAATAGTTTTATTTACCTGATCGGATTGCGTTTTCTTGGGCTTTATATCATCCTGCAATTTCCGTTCTTGGAAGCCATGTTTTGTCTACAATTATTTTGGTTAACCAAAATCGATTGAAATTTATAATTTTTGTTGAAACCATTCATTAAGGTTGTTTTTTAGCATATCCCAAGATTTACTAATAAAACCTTTCAATCATTAATAACCCTTTTTTGTCATATTTGTTGATTTTTTAACTGACTTGGCCTTATAACTCTTTAATTTTGTTCGAGCGAGGGGGTTTTCACCAAAAAAAAAACAACTAAAAAAATTGATTTTTGTTGAAAAAAAACTGACTTGACCTAAAAATTTCATGTTAAAATTCAATGATAAAAAAGCATGTTAAAAAGTTCAAGTTAAAAAGAGAACTTTAAAGAGGTCACGTTTAAAAGTTGACGTTAAAAAGTTCGTACATGTAGTAAAAACATTATGTTCATATTATGAACTTCATAAGTCCAAGTCAAAAATTCCACGTTTAAAAGTTCATGTTAAAAAGTTCTGCTCATAAGGTATAATAGTACTATTATTTAAGACGGTTACCTGTACATAAAGCTTGCCGTCGTGAGTGGGCTGTACCATTTGGTTGGTCAGTGCCCATTCCTTAACGCTTTCCGGCTTTCTCAACGCGTCCAGGTTGATGACTGGAATGACGAAATTTTCTCGTTGAGCCAATTCTTGTTCCATTCGGGCCACATTTTGCAATCTTTCTTCAACATTTACATAAACCGGCTCAGATTGAGGTACGGTAGATGACTGTTCTTCTGGTGGTTCTTCAATCAGGGATCAAAATTGTTGAGTAGCGAAGGTTGTAGGGGACCGTAAGACCTTAGTGCACCAAAAAAAGTTCAAAAAGACATGATTTCTGTTTGTTGCTGATCCCAAATACGATCATTTGAAATTCTGAAATGGGTAATTTGACCCCAATTTGGCCTAGTCAAAGTCAAAAGGAGTCAAATTACATTTTCCCCAATAAAATGAAATATCCCTTATTGGACAGCATTATTCGCGGGGATATCGAATGACACCTGAAATGAAATTTGACCCCTCTAGGACACCTCTCGTAATTTACGACTTGAGCAAAAATTGCATTTTTTTAAATCCCTGACTGGAACAAGCGTTTCTTCGACCAGCGTTGTGGATTGTTCGAGTGTAGGCGTTATATGATTTTGAAGTTGTTCAACGCGTTGAACTTCGTCGGAAGGATTTGATGCCAGGGTTACATTTGAAGACTCATTCATTCCGGTTCGTTTCTATCATTGGTTAAACCCAAAAAATCGTTGTCTCCCAAAATGTAATTTTCAAACCACTAAGTTAACTCGAGCATGTTTTGTGTGTCCTTTTTTACGACGCAAATTTTGTTTGTATCATAACTTTCGTGAAATGTGGTTGTTGGAGTGCTTGGTTATAAAGTCAAAGTTTGAAATACTGACTTGACCATAAATGCTTAAAAACTGATTTGAGCGGAATACATACCTTTCTAAAGAAGTTCTATAAAAGTTTATATACATGGGGGTTCCAAAAAGGCGGCCTATAACGGATCTGGGACTGTATGAATATTCTCATACGCAATTATCTTTGTGTTATTTCAACACCTTGTGTTGCTCTCATTTCTTCACAGAAAGATAGCAATAAATAAAGTGGTAAACCAAGTTTCTTTTTTCTGCGTCTTTTTCGTGCCGTTGTGTCCAGAGGTGGAAGTTGACTGGGAGGCGGCATATCGCTCTGGGACTGTGCCGTTATCGTTTCAATATTTTCAATAAGCGATCGATTCGAATCGATGTTTGGTATTTCACCCGTCATGTTAGTCTGCTGAAATCGATTACTTTATAAACTTATTGTTCACAATGACATGTGTAATAATAACAGTGACGTCAGCCGTGGCTTTTTAAGTTGTGCTCAAAATTTCTATACAGTGTAGAGTACTATAGGTACTATAGTAGACCTGTCTAAAAAATGATTTTGTTAACCAAATGAAGCTAAAAATATATTCTTTGTGTTATACGGATCACTTTAGGACTTCTTCCGCTGATAAATAACCGGTAAAAAACAAAATACCAGTTTATGGGGACACAAAAGGCTGAAAACTGCAGCGACAACTTTTTTATTTTCATTATATCGGCAATGACGGCTTATAGAAATGCATACCAGAAACGCTTATGACATACGCTCAACGGTAAACAATGGCTAATTGGTGGGTGCGTGGTATAGGGAGGGCCTGTTTATCGGATAAAAGTACCGGTTTTTATGACATGTCAAACTTTTCATGTGAATAGTACTGTAAGAAATATTTTCTACCCTATACTAACACCGGTTTAATAATATAACATATAAAAAACGGGCGATAAATTTTGTATCACGACTTTAATATTTAGGACATGCTCGGTTTACAGTTCGAGAAACCGCCAATTTCATCAAACCCTCCCTATACCCACCTTTTATGAAATTTATACATGACATTTTTGACAACTAAAAATTTTAAAACGAAATTGTATATCGAGAAACCGACAATTTTACATTTTAACCGATAATAAAAACCGGCATTTACGTTTGACGGTTGTTGGACCCCCCCCCACCAATACGCACAAGGCCCATCCTTTGGGCGTCCTTTAATTAAGTTGGACATAAAAAACAGCTCGTCACTGTTCTCCAAAATCAGTGTCGCAATTTTCAAACCATAGTATACAAATCAGATCCGGTAGAAGAATATTTATTAAACTCATAAGTGATTTCAAACTTCAGCTGAAATTGAGTGAACAAATACAGTAAGGCTAGATTTTTTGTATTTTTGTTTTTTTTTACTTTTTTTTGTAAGTGGACAAAGTTTTATTTTGTCTATCTCGGCAAGTAGTCGCCTATTGCACAGTTTCATACATTTTACATGTTTGCCTAGATAAGTTACAGTAATGAGCCCCTATAAGAGCACTGTACAGAATCGTTCCGGAATAAATGCCCTTATAGAAGTTTTTTTAACTAAAACAATTTTGATAATCCTAGTCACGAGCAACATGCCGAGATGTACATACAGCATCTGGTGTGTTAACGCGACAATCTGGCGTTGACACATCCGATGTTGTGCAATGTGTTTTATTACGAAGTCAATCTAGAGGGACAATAATACAATCATTTCTCCCAATAGGGACGATTTTTATTCGAGAAAATAGAGTCCATTATTCCAAATAACTATTCCGCTTGGAATTTTGGAGATATTTTGCGCAAAAAAGTCCTAATTCGGAGTGAGGATTGTAATTTCATAACATGAAAATGTGCCCTTTTAGATTGTCCTCAAATCAAAATTTACGGAAGATAGATGATAAAGGCTCCTCCCAATTTATACTAGATTTGAATTTTTTAAAAACACTTCTAAGTTTTTTTTGTTTGTTTCGTTTTGTTTGTTTCGTTTACGATCGTTTGGCTTTTCCTTCATACTTCGATTTTGATTTGAAGTATAACAGATATGGGAAGAGAAGTGATGGAATGCTCAGTAGGATAAAAACAACCCAATCCTAAAAAATGTGTAAAATTATATCAAAGTTATAGAAATATAAACAAAAAATATAAGTAAGAATGGTCGTCCCAGGGCCGCCCTAGCCTAACTGGTAGAACCTACAGACACTAACAGATTTTTTTTCACTTTCTGAATTCGGCGAATTTTGGACTCTGGGAGTTCCGGATTCTTCCAGTTCCATCAGGCCGAAAAAATGGGAAAATGGACTACCCATGGGGGCTGGTTATAAGGTCAGACCCAAAAAAACTGACTTACTCTTATAACTGTCAAAATGTCAGACCGTATAACCAGACCCATTGTATAGTCATCAAGATTTTAGAATTGCATCTTGTTTCAGAGATTAAACCGTACCTATACATGATTCTCAAAATTCCGATTTTTTCTCCCAGTCCCGGATTCTACTAATTAGGCTAGGGACATGAGACGTTCTCACTGAGATACACCCAAATAAGATACATTTTTCAGAGAAATTTTTGTATATTATTTCAGTCTGTTTGTATATTTACTTGAGTACTTCAAAAATAACTAACCTGGAGATGCGATGCGTGTTTTCGAAGATATTCACGTTCTTCAATAATTTGGGCAGTGCCATAGTCTGACGAAAACATCGTAATTTCTTCACCATCTAAAATTACCACACGGTGTCACTTGCGATTTAAAATTGATTTTGCAATTTTTTGAGTAACTATTAACGCAACAATATTTCGGCAGAAACGGGCGAAAATAAAACGGAAAACCTAAAAATGGCGGAAAATCAGAAACGTTTAATTTTCGATAAAAAATCTTTAAAATATTGTTTTATCGAAAATGAAAGTTTGTGTATTTCGCCGTTTTCAGGTTTCGCGTTAAACTTTTTTTATGAATAATTTTTTCTTTACGAAAACTTTAGAAATTAAGCTTTACCTTCGGCAGTCTTGTAGGTGAAAACGGCGGATGTGATATTTTGTGAACCCGAGTTCAAAGCGCGAACTGTAACTTCATGTGTAACTGAGCTGTCTTTTTCGATCACGTCCCATTTTGCCTAAATTTTTCAGATTTTTGGGTGCCAAATACCTTTCGAGATTTTCGAATTCAAACGTGGAATCGTCAAAAATTTGTGATAATTTATCATTGATAACCTTTTGTAAAGTTAGAAATGCCCAATCTTATGGCGAAACTTGAAAACGAAGAAACCTGAAAAATACGAAACTTGAAAACGGCAAAAAATAAAAAACATTTTATTTTCCATAAAAATCTATTATTATTTCTTTTCATGTAAAATGAAACGTTTGTGTGTTTTTCGCCGTTTTCAGGTTTCGCCATTTTCAAGTTACGCTATTTCCAAATCAGTTTGAGCCGCTAGAAAGTACAAAAATGAATTAGATTCAGATGAAAATTATTTTTCGCAATTTTCTTGAAAAATATATTTTTCATATGTCAAAAATTTCGATAATTATAATATTTATCTTTGGGATAATTTCTTTTTTATACATATTTTTATCAACTACTAACCTCTGCTGATCCTTTAACGATTTCGAATTTATCTGTTCCAAAGTTTTCATCTTTCATCACTACCTAAACAACAATTTTTATTTCAAGAATACAAAAACAAATGTCGGATCTTTCTACACGTTTTAACTCTAACGCGACGGATTTTATGTCTTTTTTATCGTAACATTTCAACCTTTTTTGAGAAATGCAGCATTTTCAAATGCTGGTTTTTCCAGTGATTTTGTCTACACCCATGGTCACTGGGCTAAAATCCAATTCTCCGCGGAACGCCTTAATTGTCTCGCGCCGCCAATTTAGATTAGCCGCGTTACCATAGCAACGCGA
>SCLG01000313.1:125020-158695 GCA_004367875.1 Oikopleura albicans | reverse complement strand
ATATTTTTATCAACTACTAACCTCTGCTGATCCTTTAACGATTTCGAATTTATCTGTTCCAAAGTTTTCATCTTTCATCACTACCTAAACAACAATTTTTATTTCAAGAATACAAAAACAAATGTCGGATCTTTCTACACGTTTTAACTCTAACGCGACGGATTTTATGTCTTTTTTATCGTAACATTTCAACCTTTTTTGAGAAATGCTGGTTTTTCCAGTGATTTTGTCTACGCCCATGGTCACTGGGCTAAAATCCAATTCTCCGCGGAACGCCTTAATTGTCTCGCGCCGCCAATTTAGATTGGCCGCGTTACCATAGCAACGCGAAACAACAAATAACAACTTCTTTCTTTTTTGTTCCGTGTACAATTAGGTTGGCCGCGCCTACTGCTTTAACGGCGCATCGGATGTATAACAAAATATTGTTTTATGACGCACAGTGAAGGGATGTTTTTTACGCACATCGAGAGATCCCTGACTGTATGTTATTTATATCTTGATAATTACAGCGTTAGTAACTATGTTAAACAGCTTTCTGAAACAAAACTTACATTGAAGGCGGAATCTTGGCCAATATTAAAAATTTTGTAGCTGAATGTGAGGTCAACATTTTGGGCGAGAATTTTTGATTCGGTCGTCTTTGAGGCAATTAATCGAGCTACACCGTCTTCCGATAGGGCTGAACCCAAAAGGGCAAATAAACCAAACAATTTCATTCTTCTTTTTTTAATCTAAATTGGAAATCGCAATATTATTTTGTTCGGAGGAATATATTATTGCTCCAAATAAAGGTCGCCGATGTTATCATCGTTTCTCATGGACATTTTTCAAGCTAAAAAAACTGACTTGACCTTAATGCATTTAAAACGCAATGAACATAGTGCAAAAACATGACTTGACTTTATAACCACCGGTTTTTAGTTCTTGGTCGGTTTTATTAAAATCAAATTTAATCTTTGATATAATTGATATAAATATCATATAATCATCTATTTAAGGAGGATGGTGACCTAAAATTCAATAATTTCAATTCTGTGTTTTTCTGACGATTGAAGTGAACCTGTATATCCACTATGCCTCTTATGTAAATTTCTGTTGATAATAAGTAAAAAATCTAGAAATAATGAGCCTTTTAGTTCATAAAATGAAACTCATATTTTCAAGATATTTACTGGTTATTTACCCGCTAATTTTTTGTTGCAGTATTATTTTTATTGATATACACTATAAGTATCAACATAATTGCTCTAAGAAAGTAGGCACAAAGTTTCAAATGAAAAAAATCACAATTTGAAACTGAAAAACGATAAAAATTTCAAAATTTCAAAAAATCACGTATGTCCCTTCACGCCAAAAAGCGTTCACGGGCGCTCCCGATAAAAAAAAAGTATTTTTTTTTGTACAGGTTGATTCAATCACACCTTGGTGCACGTAGTCTATGCATAGAAATTTCCTAATGTTCATTTTGATGCATTTATTCCAACGTTTTTAAATAATTTAGACTTCAAAATCAAAAAAAATCAGCAAAATCAACAAAAAATGATAAATTTTATGTGAATTTTAAATTTTTAGATGTTCTATGTTCATAGGTCTTATAGAGTAGACATTTTTCTACCCAGTCATGTAAAGTAAAAATCGTCAACTTCAGTTTGTGCGCCCAAGGAGCTTTTCTTAAGAAACAAAAACGCTCAACTTCCACGCGCCGTGGGGGGTATATTGGTGTAGGAATGATTTCGATTATTTTTGCGTATGGACTGTTGGACCATTTTGAACTCACGAACCGCTTTTAAAATTAATTGCTCGTGTATATTAAGAGATATGACGTCTTGTCTGAGTCCTGATTTTAATAGAAATTAGGGTCACCATCCTCCTTAACGCAAAAATTCTAACGCCAACAACACTAAAATTGCCAACTCTGATTTAGGGTGAGTCAGGTCATTTTCGAAGGTCTTTTCGAAGCTCACCAAAAAGGATCGATTTTAAAAACAAAATACGACCTTTATTTGGCGAGCCCTATAATAGACCAAAGGATTGAAACAAAAATATAGGATTTGATAAAATTGACTAAAAATGCCCAATTTTCTGTAAAAAAAGATAAATAGCAAAATCGACGATGCTGAAAATTTAACTTCATTTTTCTAATTTCTGAATTAGGCCCTTTATGCGTCAATGGCCCAAATTTGCATAATCCAAGGAAAGTTTCTCTGTAAGCTTTAAATACTATACAGCATTAGTCCTAAAAGGGACCGGACTGCCGTTCACGAAAAAACGGTAAATTTAAATTATTATTTTCACATCGGTTTCTCTCAATAATTGGCTCTGTTTTTCGGTATTCACAAAAAATCAAGACTTGTAAAATAAGATATTAATTTTTTTTTGTGTTTTTGTGACGCGTCATTCGGTGCACCACGTCACCAAAACTGAGCGCGACGCGTAAAATGACTCATTTTCTTCAATTAAACCACAAATCAACCATTCAATCGACAGAAACACAAAAAATCAACGTTTTTCTGGGATATGTGAGACACATCCCATAATTGCTCTAGAATAGACCATTACGTCACCGTTTTATTCAAAAGTTTTGATAAAACTATTACGAAAATAAGATACCGAGTAATTTGAGTGGCCGTATTCTCATTTGACTACCCGGCAGAGGGCGCTTTTCAAACGCTTTTTTCGATATTTCGGGTCTGAAACATTTTACTTGTGATTCGAAAGAATTTAAAAATTAAGGGGAATAATTTCAGATGTGTAAATTTGTCACAAAATTAGATAAAAAAACCTAAAGGTTTCATTAAATCCGAATTTAACCCCGTGGCGTAGGAATCTTACGGTAAGATTCTTACAGTAAGATTATTCGTGATGTTGCGAGATTTTTCATATAAATTATATGAATTTTGTCAAAAACTAACGAGCATATTGAAACTTTAGACTTCATTAAATCACGCACAATAGATTACATTAATTTTGAAGCATATTTTTATATTTTAGTAAAATATGCCATATATCGTGGCTTTAAAGTTATTCTCCTGTAGATACTGTCCGCGTAAGAAATTCAAGGATTCGTTTTTGTCGATAAAATTTGTACTGATATTTAGTGGGAGCATGTTCATGAAACAAACTTGATAGAGATAAATTTATTTATTGGTGCATAAATTATGCAGCATAATAAACATTAGGTGGTGACCGATGCGTGTAGGCTGTCCACGGTGCGAGGTCTGGAGTCGTGGACAGCCTAGATGCGTGGCATAAAGAGTTTATTTTTAAACAACCATTTTTATGCCAGTAACCAGTTAACTCTCAGGGGGAAGGAGTGAAAAGGTCGCCACACTTCCCCCTGGGAGTTAATACCAGGAATAATTGATTTGTTTTTCATTACAATTTTTTATGATTTTTTTTTGTGAAAATGTTGGCGTAACATATCTATCACGGTGATGTAAAAATAGCGTTACAAATCAGATTGCTCAAATCCCGACAGTCTGTGCGCCAACCGGTAATACGGTAATTTTTGGCAAAAATTTGTATTTTACGAAAAAAACAATAGCGTGAAAATTTCACCGATATCAATTTCAATATCCTAGCCAGCCTAGGCTAGGCTAGAGTCCCGAGTCAAAAACCATATAAGTTATATGATATATGATATAACTTTTATTTTCAACATTATTTCGACACAAATTTTGTAGACCTACAAATTATTACTCGACCATTGTACTGTGCATTTCAGAGGACCCAGAAAGAAAATTAACGATCAGTGATAATAAAAATATAAATTAATGTTTTTTGGATATAAGTGGTAACCGACCACGGCGCAGCTAATGGTGAACCTTAGAGGTGCGCGGTACCAACCGGTTATAAATTAACCGCAAATAATCTAAAAAAATCATGTTTTTTCGCCTTCCTAAATCAGCGCAATCGACCGCAAACGATCGTTTGACACCAAATAATTTCCAGATTCTTAGCTACTCAACCACGGTTAATATACAGTACATGTACACCACCTAACACGTTATGTTAACACCATTAAACGTCCAAAACTGTTAACATAATGTAACTTTGTTAACATAATGTGGTAGGGCGTAGGCGGAAAAGTTGGGGAATTTTTTTTCCTGGTAACATAATGTAATATAGGGGCTTTTTGTTAACATGATGTAATTTAGGGGTTTGTTGTTAACATAATGTAATTTAGGGTTGTTTTTTCTAGATCTAGGGATTGCGCAATTCAATTTTTATCGCATTTTCTTTATTTTGTCAAATTGATCGTTACAAAAATCGGGATAAATGAAATGAGTCAAAGCAAAAAACGTCGATACCATTTACGTTATGAACTTAAAGAGAAATTGTAGAAAAGAGAAATTATAGAAATATCTAATGAAACGACTGGCCTTTCAGGTCGCCAGATTCATATCGTTGTTAACATAACGTGTTAGGGCATGAGCGGAAACCGAGGTTCATCAAATCTAAAAAATGCTCACATAGAACGTGACTGAAAACTGTTAACATAATGAAACTTTGTTAACATAATGAGTTTAGACGTGGGCGATTGTTAACATAACGTGTTAGGGCGTGGGCGGAAAACGAGGTTCATTAAATCCAAAAAGTGTTAACATAATGTACCTTTGTTAACATAACGTGTTAACATAACGTGTTAGGTGGTGTATATGTATATACCAGTAGTTCAGTAAATGAACGTTTTTAAAGAATAACTATATTGTTTTATTATCTCCACAAGATTTTATACATCAAAAATCATCGATAAAAGTAAAACCAAAAAAATGGGAACAAGTTGGACACTTAAAGAAAACTTATAAAAAACTATCCTTATATCCAGCGGTTGCTTTAGGTCAGGGTTCAACGAATTCTAATGAAACGAGCAGAAACCTGAATCGAAAGTTTCGAACTTTCTCACAGGAAATTCTTACAGGAAATTATTATAATGAAATTGCACTTTTGTCACAATTTTTTGTAGTTTTTTATGGTAACAAAAGTGACGTTGATAATCCAGAGAAAACGCAAAACTCGACGGAGATACTATTGATGCTTGGGAATTACACAATAATACAAAAGCCGCGGAATTTTCATTGAGAAGCACTAAAAGACGTATGTATAAATATCATTTATGCGGCAATTACGGCCAGGGTTGCAAAATCACCCCTACGAAATGCTGGCGCCCGACCCGACCCTACCCCGACGCACTTGCCCCTACGGTCGGTGCGTAGGGACGCAATATCATTCAATATCATTCAAGTTTCCAAATAAATTGTTAACAACATAGTCATTAGGGAATATTATCGCGACTGGATTTATATCAATTGGTGGAAAGGAATTTTATCGAATTAAACGCAATCGATCAACAGCTGAGTGTTGGATGGAAAAGAGTAGTATTACAAAATTATGAAAAAAAAACTGTTAAAAAAATCTAAAAATGTCACAAAATTCCAAAAAAAAATTTCAGTTTTAAAATCATAAAACTTTTTTGAAAATGGTTTTTGAAGAATTTTGAAACAACAATCAAAATGGTCGTTTTTGTTTATATTTTCCAAGTTTTGTTCAATTTTTCAAAAAAAAAATATATACAGTCCTTCACCATTTATCGGACGCTCATTTATCGGACGCTTACTCATTTATCGGACGCTTTTTTGGCCAAAATTCGAGAACCGAAAACGTCCGATAAATGGTTAAGGACTGTATAAATTTATTCTTCAATTTTTTTTTCAGAATTTTTTCACAATTTTAATTTTAGTTAACTGGTTTTCAATGAAAACTTTTCATAGTGTTCAGTTGTAATACTACAGAGAAGGACGACTTGATACAATACAATATATCTGATATCCTTGGAGAAGCTCGAGACACCAAACCAATTGAGCGAAATATTTTTCTGGAGCAAGTTCACTCTTCACAAGTCATTTCGTCTTTTGAGCACGTTTGTGTGCCTTGTAAATTAATTTTTGACTCGGACAAGCGAAAAAAGAAACACTTTTGCCAAATAAAATAACAGACTTTTTAACAACCCGTTCTTACTCTCCTGCTGTTTCAAGACACTGCCATACCGTATGACCGTATGGCCCATACGGCACTGTTTTTATTTATTTCGTTAATAGCTCCAAATCGATAAGAGTTATCCCGATAGGGTTTTTGCATTCGTTTGCTTTGCCGATGATGGTTTTTTTTGTCAAACTTTTGTTTAACCCAAAATGGACATCCAGTTATCGGTTTTAATACTCGATTTAACGCACAAATTGTGAAAAAAATTGTCACTAGACCAATACGACAATAAAATGACATTTGGGCGCACTTGGGTTAGACTCTAACCGTTAGAGTAGTGTGGATAGAGCAGCTAAGATTCTTAGCCTAAGAAGGCATATTTGTCCTATTTGTAAATATTGTAGGCACCGTGGAATCTCGCAGAAAACGTATCTTGCAAAAATTGCCCAGAAATGCTTCTTCAGAGCATACAATACGCTTTGAAAATTTGCTGCCATTTGTGGTTTTTCGCACAAAACAAATACACCCGAGCTGACCTCTTCTCGTCAAAGTTTAACCAGCAGTGTTTCAATCTGACAAGTTTTCGTCACCATGAATATTTTACAGATTAATAAGCATTTTTGAGACAAATATTTGAATAAATAACCCTTTGGTCCGCGGCGTTGGAGCGCAGCCCGCGCTGCACAGGCAGCATGCATAAAAATATAGATCATTTGACCAAAAATAAAATGTCAAATTTGTCACATATTCTTTGTCGGAACATCAAGAAAAACTTAATAATATGACTATCAGTTTCGATGGCTGCCTATAATTTGGGGCCTGCAAAGATAAAATTACAAAAGTCTGATACAAGTGTGTGATAAATTCATATCTCATAGACTATGAGTCATAGTACAAAAATACAAAACAATGATAGTTTTTACAAATTGATTATCATACTGTTAACGGCACTGTCTAAATCGGTCTATTTTCTTTTGTGGTGAAAGGGTAATCCGCCGAAATTTCTGCATTTCTGGCCAAATTAAGAATGCTCATTATGAGAGTCCTCAAAAGGGGAAAGTTCGGCGGATTAACCTTTTGCCACAAAAAAGAGACCGACTCAGACGGTGCCCTGTTAATTACTCTATAATTCCCTATAAATTATCTCAAGTCTGTATAAAATGTGTCTAAATGTTAATAAATGTCCGTAGTTTTTCCGGATTTAAAATTTCGGTTCAGTAGGATAAATAAAATATACAAACTACTTTGTTTCAAAATTATGTTCTTGATGTCAAATGGCAGCAATATTCATTTGAGAAATTTAACATATGGGATTTGGCGTACAAAAATTATTTTTCAACCAAAAAAACCAATCTAACGTTTCTGATATGATCAACAAAAAATTATTATTGGTTCAATTTGCAACCCAAGCGTTCGCATTTGACGCTGGGTTGCGATTTTTCAATGACAGGAATGGTTTAAGCGTTTATATGTTTTGCACAGATATAATATGTCAATTTAGAGAAACTACTTTTTCACTGAGCATTTTTTGGACGAACGAATAACCAATTTATTAATAACAAAATTCTCCGAATAACTGTTTGTCCCGAAAATTTGTGCCCAAATTTATAAACCATTTATAGTTGCGCTGAAGATTCTTTAGAGCAAGGTATTTTTTCCACGGTTTTCGAGAAAATAAAAATAAAATTTTTTGTTTAGCTGATGAATGTGTGGGTAATTGCGAACTTGCTTTTGTGAGTTGTTGGTTAGACTGCAATGAAGACGTAGATTGTCTTAGACACTGTTCGGCAACACAAGAAGACTGCTTAGTTAGTAAGTTTTATATAACGTTTCGACTAAATGTCAACTTATTAAGTTTATTTCACGACAGTTACGGTAGTTAATCTACTTCCTTATGCGATGATTGATCGATGAGGAAAAGCCTCATTTTATATCAATACATGTGATAAGTACCATATTGTTCTTTCAATCTCTCTTCCAGCTCAGTCCACGCGGTGTCCCAATCCATTGATAAGCATTGGCAGTTATTTACCTCTGGGTGCTTTGTGACACCACGCGAATTTAGCTGGAAGAGAGATTGAATGAACAATACATTAAATTTAGCCCCTTCGTCAATTTTCAAACATTTTTTGCAAAAATGTGAATTTTTTGATTAATTTTGTGTCGTTCGAAAATTGGAAGACCTACAGCTATAGGCTATAGGCCTATAGCCTATAGGCTGAAATATTTCAATACAGGTAGATACTTTTGAAAATAGTCTTTCAAAAATTATATGCTAGTAAAACATTCTGGTTATAATTAAGAATTTCTTTATAAAGCAAGAAATAATTAACATTATAAAATGTCATATATTTATAACGAGGTTTACTTTATAGACTGTCCATGCCACCTTTTATGCCCGAATGGATGTCCATGCGATAATTATCAATGTAAGCGTTGTGAAGATTTGCATTCTGGTGATATGGATGAGGTTACAAAACTCTAATTTTCGATAAATGTAAACTATTATTTTAGTGTAACAATAACTGTATTGATGGGACAAAAGCTTGCATGGATAAGTGTCCTGTTTATGAAGCAGAGTGTCATTCAACTTGTATCGACCTTGAATACACAAATTGCATTCCTAAGTGTCCTTGCATCGACGGCGAGCCCAGTAAGTGCGCCTAACCGCCAAAAGTATACCCATAGGATTTTCGGGTTTCAATAAATTGTAATTTACATGAGACCCTTTACTTTTAAAATCGTGTTCTTCACTGGCTAGGGTTCTATAATTGTATAAGGCTAACTTTAAACAAGACAAAATCTATAAATGATTGGTTAGAAGATTTCAAGTCTTCCCTAATTTGGTATTTGTAAAATTCAAAGTGGCCTTATAGGTTAAATCTGAACATATATGACAAACTATTAGGAATATAGGAATTTATTTTATTAACTTTGACCGTGTGATAGATGACCGAATCCCACTTCACATTTTGTATATTGTACCAAACAATTTTTATGTATTATTAATGTAATTCTAAGTTGAAACAACACAAGAACCAACTACAACAATACCAACCACAACAATTGGAACAACCACAACAACAACAACAACAACGACTACAACAACAACAGCCGATTTGGTTGACACAAATCAAGTGCTTTTCAATGTGTCCACCAGTTGGCTAGAATCCAAAGGTGGTTTTGTAATACACACCGAAAAGCTACCGAAAATATCATATATTTTTGCTGGTCTGTCATAACGTGTGATACGGCGGAAATATCGTTTGAAATATGAAAATTCCTATTTCCGTCCGTCCCGATATATGATAGCGAAGGTTTATTTTTTAACATTTTTTTAAAGTGCATTAAAATCAATTCGCGTATTGGGTGTGTAATAAAAAACACCAAAGGTTTCAAGCGATATCTCAAGGCGGCAGCGAGCGAGCACAGTTTTGGAAATAATAAATTCCCACCAGCTGGAACTGACGAAATATTTGTTGGCTGTGGTCTTTCGAGTAATATTGACGAGTCGGTTCAACTGGGCGCGATCATGAAAGAAAATCAATTATTTGGAAATCGAAAAAATTACCCGACGAGTACGAATTTAGCTGGAAACCCAGTCAAATCATTCTACACGTATTATTCGTCGGGCACTCGAGAGCCGTTTGGTTTTTCAGCCGAGCAAGAAATTTATTTGGGATTTTGGGATCGACATGATTGTCAGATTAGTTCTTATGATTGCAAGTATCCAGAAAATCTAGATAATCATCGATTATCTGTGCTAGAAGATGGTATGTAAACAACTCATTTTAACCACACAGTACCAGCCCGGCTTACTATTCGTTACCCAGTACACCCTTGTGATGAAACTATTAGTACAATATTATGTAAGCCTTTGCCCACGCGGTGTCCCACACGATGTATTTACTAGATTATCTCGTGTAAGATGGTGCCAAGGCGCGGGCTACCTAAACCAACTTTATTTTGTTAACTTTTGTTTTATATATTTCCCTTACAAGACAAGTTCTTACTCTGCGTTTGCTTTCGGGTTTTGACACAATGATCTCCATGAGAATCAAACTTTGATAAATACAAATATAATTATAGGCTCTGGAATCGGACTTTACCGATGTGGACAATATACGGCAACTGGTAATGAAGACGGCTTTGGCAAAACATTCCACTTAGTCTTTTATGCAAATTAATATAAAGAAGTTTACTATCATCAAAAATAGTTTTGCAAAAGTTCAGCCGATTGATACTACTGTATACAAATAAAAAAGTTCAGTTGTCAATGCAATTTTAAGTTCCAAATACGCAAATGGAATCGTTTTTACTCATGAAGTGAGGATACGCTTTGTATAGGAAATTTCATATTATCTTAACAGAAACTAACCAACTATGTTCTTAGTCATATATTACCTAACTAGCCACCTGAAAATTGGCTGCGTCGTTTCTAGATAATTTGTTATTCATTTCAAATCCATCTCAATTCGATCTCAAAACAAGTACTGCGAAAGTGAAGAGAAAGTCGGGCGCCTGATTTGAAAATGAAAAGACAAATTGGACCATCTAGAAACCACATAAGCTATGTCACGTAGCCAATTTTCATGAGGCTAGCTGGATAGTGAGACTCCTCAACAATTCCGTCAGGAAATCAAAATCTAAATGGAGTTTTTCGAGTAAACTTTTAAACTATTTTGAAAAGTGAATTTATTCAGCGACACAATTAACTCTCAGAGCTCCTGCCTAAAGACTGCGGAAACTTTAAACTGCAACAAATTTAATTAAATTTTACTGAAACAATCACAAGAACACATGATGTCTGAAATTAGTACACGGGGTACGCCGTTAACTGTCCACTTTTGGGCTAATTTTTTTTCAGATCTAATGCCTACACGGTGCGCCCTGATCCGTCCAGCTTCCATTACCGGCCATTATTCGTATCGTTTTGAATATTTCATTTTTCAATGTTCGATTTTCAATGTTCGATTTTCAATAAATTTCGGTGTCTTTGATTGACGTAACCACAAAAACAGTTATTACTTTTGTCTTCACTGTAATATTGTATTTTTATTACTTGTAAAAGAAGAAATGACTGGTTCAATAAAATCATGCACATCATTAAAATTGCATAAAATTTAGGGATCAAGAGGGTAGCATTCGAATCGATCGACTGCACAGGATTGATCATCGGATGGCCTTTTATAGTAGTAATTGCTCATTTTTTCTACTTTTTCAATATCCTTGGCATTTGATTTATCAGAGCCAAAAAACTCAAATCCAACCATCATCATGGTCATTGATTCTTCTGTCGCATCCCAAAAATTTGAGGATTTTTTAGGCGTAAAAGTGAAATATTGGTGGTACATTGAGGTTCCAGTGAGATCGAGAGCATTTGATGAAATCTCATATTCATTCTCAAATGGTTCTTTCATATCCATCGCAACTGACCAACCCTCATTCGAGACTTTGTATGCTTTAATACGCCACATTATTACAATACCACTGTCCCATTTCTGAATTTTTATTTCAAGTTATAAAATAATAAACAGCTCGTTAAGTTCACGAAGTAAGCTGTCCGCGTTTTAGTCTTTATTTTATATTATTTTGTGTTACTCCCAATGATAAACGGACAGTTGCATGCACCTATTTTCAAATTTTGTTGGTGAAAGTATCCTTTAATTTGAATTGTGTCCGTTAATTGGGTGTCCCTTAATGTTAGACCCCAATATAGCCTTACACCAACGCGATGCGATATTACTAATACCAGTATCATATTAGAGTGCAGTTGGTAGGCGTATTTTTTCCGAAAATAAACCATTAGAACACTAGTGGGCGATAATGATTAGAGCGTGAAACACTGTTTGGGACTTACGTTTACGACGGTGACGGCTCTTCCATCTTTTCCTTGAAGGATTCCGGTTTCACATTTGACACACATTACATCACCTTTAGTGAACTTCCAAGTACATTTATTGCCATCACAAGTGCATGTTGCTTTTGTTTTCTCCTTGTTTGGCATATTTAATTTGTACCCGGGTTGACAACGAACAGAAGCATCTGACCCTGCTTTTTGCCCATTGCTATAACCGTCTTAATTGTAACGTAATGTAACGTAATGTAACGTAATGTAACGTAATGTAACGTAATGTAAATTCGACATTTAGGAAAAGACCGATAAATTATCGGTGTTAATCATCAAAGTAGTCGTTTTTTCCAAATTTAATATTTTTCTTTGCGTTTCATGCTTTTACTGAGTTTTCTGGTATATTAGCTGATATGTACTCTTCCGTATATTTGGTACGAACCAATTTGGTTGAAATAATATACTTACTTACAGGCGAGATTACATGTTTTTCTCGCCACTTGGAAGTTAAAATATAAACAAACTTTTTTAGCTTCTGTAATGCTGCCAATATTGCAAGCAAAATTGCTGTGGATAGTTTTTAGAAAGACAAGAATGTTTCGAAACTATTAGTGTTGACCTATTTTTTTTTAATGTGGGCCCTAAACATTTGAAACCTTAAAGTTTAGGTTCCTAAAACTTACAGGTTTGTAGTAACTTACTACAGTCCTCGTCCTTTGTCTTTGAAACCACCCGTTTCGTGGATCAGGACTGTACTAGTAGGTTTTTGTATATACAGTTGTAGTTCTTAAAATGTTATTTCTAAAAACTAGCTATGTTTACTCCAATAGTCGAACCTGAAATTATTTTTTTTATATATTTTCATACGTATCTGTAAAAAAAGTTTTTTTTCACTTCCATTACATTCATGAATATAGTGATAATAAAATAGTGTCCTTAGTGAGCATGTTAGTTTCCGGAGAATAAAAATATAGTTCTGACAAAAGAAAAATAATTTTTACCTTTTAGAACTTTCATATTGAGAGATCCAATGTCATTCAAATCAACACAGCTATTTTTAGACACTGGTGGTCGGACGCGTTTTTGGGGGCATTTGTCAGGCGTTTGCGTTGTCGGTTCTTGTGTGGTTGGTTTTGTTGTCGGTTTTTGTGTTGTTGGTTTTGTTGTTGGCTTTTGAGTTGTCGGCTTTTGTGTTGTTACATCATCACATGGGTACATGGCATTGATTTGATCAATGTCGGTTTGCGAAAAAGTTGAACCTTTTGTCAATTTTACAGCTGTATTAGTTCCTAAATCAGGGCTGAGCGGTAATTGATTTAAATTAGCTTAAAGCTAATATCTAAGGACAGTAATTTAAAAACATTTTTGATAAATTTTTAGTTATCTCAATATTTTTAAAGCCCGATTTTTTGGCTTACATAGGACCCCCACCGAGCCCTATCCTGGATAAGTGATGACAGGATTATTACGGTTTCTGGCACATGCTAAGGGATCGTAGTGCATGATGGATCCAAAATCATAGGGATGTCCGGTATTTCCCCAGGTATAGTGAGATTTTCCAAAATTGACGTCAAATGAGTTGCCGGACATTGTGCAGGCGGCGGCGTTAATCTGGACGTGTTGGTCCCTATCGCCCCGCTGGTGTTCGTGCCAGAAGCCGATTGCGTGCATTGCCTCATGAAGCGGAATATAACTATTTTCGCAGCGGGGTCCCAGCCATAGGGTCTGTTCCGCATAGTGGCTGCCCACATAAGACGCACACCCACCCGAAAATGAAATTTTGATCTTTTTCGCGTATTTACTATCACTCTTTGACACTTTCTTGAACTTGACACATGTCATTTGTTCCCATTCTTTTAACTTGTTGTCGACCGTACTCACTTTGGTTCGGTCACTTTCACTCTCGTAAAAATAACCAACTGTCCACTTTCTATTATTTTAAAATTAGAGATTAGAAAACCAACTTACTAAATTACCCATTTTCGAAATTTTTGTCCCATTTTCTAACCCCTTGTTGCCACGCGTCAACACCGTCCCCACTAATTGGATTAGGACAGATATCCCCAACTTCGTCTTCAGTTATATGAGATTCCGGGATTGTTATGTTTGATAAGATCTGCAAATGGTTTGCCTGGCATCGTGTGTAACGTAAATCGTCTAAACATTCAGATGTTAACTTTGCTCATTTGAAAACCTTTACTTATGTGACAGTTCTCAGTGCTCCCGGACAAAGTCTGTCAGTCTGATAACAGTTTCTATGATATTTTTTAACACTGAACAAGCTCTGAATTCGCAAAAAATGTTCTATTGGAACCTATTTTTAAAGCCTTAAACTTAATGGGTAATTTTAGACAAGGATATTTTTGGTATATATACTTACTATTAGTAAGTAAGGCTTAAGCCTCTGCAGCAAATAGGCTTTGCAGCAACGCCATAACAATTAGTCAAATTATTAAAATATAGTAATAATCACAATTGTAAAACATACCAGCGTAATCTGGTTTATCATCATTGGCGGCCGCGATACCCAGTAGTCCAAGTGCCAATAACTTCATTCTTTATTTGCCCGAAGAATTGGGTTGTACCCGGCGCTGTCAGTCTTTTTATATATCGCCGATCGCCATCATCCGGCGCACTGGAGCTATATTCGGCTAATCTTAGCATGCATAAACAAAATCACTAAAAAGTTGAAACTAGTATTCAAGGACAACGTACACAAATTCGATAAAGCTAGATTAAGACCGATTGCACATTTTTTTATTCTTAAATTATTACGACAATACAAATTCCTAGCTCCTTATCTTTATCTCTCATTTGTTTCTGTTTTTGACAACAGAATAGAGCGATAGGATTTACATTGTATTCTTTTCCCGTATTTTCCCTAGGATTTAATCAACTTTAGAAACTCTGATCTGGGCGCCATCTGTTCAAGAGTAATCTGTCGCGATAAGAGAATTTGAAAAATAGGGAGGAGAACGATAACTTAGATCAATCCTATCAGATTTGTATAATTAGAAATCGGGTTTATGACTTACTTCATTTAAACCGAGTTCCACATCACGCATTTCATTAATTTGTCAAAATTTTGGGTACCATAACTATTACTGTAGTAACCCCCTCCCCCTCAAAGCCGTGAACTTGGGTGAACTCGAAACCTATACATGTTTTTCTTAAGTGTGATCATTCTACAGAAATTTTTCCCAGTCCAAATTAAAAATTAAATTGATTACTCATCAAATATGCCCCCACAGCGCCCTTTCTTAGCTCAAAAATAAATTAATTAACTCTTTTTGATCTAAGACGGTTCAACTAAATAGTTTTTCAATAAACTGTTCTAAAGAGAAGGTTAAACGTCGGATTTTTTGTTCTGAATCGAAGTTTTTTGCCGATATTTTTTCACCTAGACACAAATTAAAAAAATCGGAAACAATACGATTGAGTGCTTTATAAATACGCTTCGTTTGCAATAAAAACGAATCCAATATCTTCAAAACTGTAATACTAGTAACATTTATAAATTTCCTGTTTTTTGCTTAGTTCAAAGCTCTATGGGGGACTATGAAAAGAGTTATCAATCAACAAATAAAAGCCATGTATTAACTGGATATTGATCCTCAACTTTAAAAAAAGTCGATAGAAATTCGTCAAAAATTAGAGCAGTTAAAGCATATTTTCTGATGAGGCAAATAACTTCTATGGCCCGTCCTTTCTACCTCTTACGTTATTTTTTCACTGGCCATAGGCTTTGGCCCATAGCTGTACAAAATTATAATTATAATAAGCAGTTATGCTAGTTTTTATCTTAAGATTTACAAATTGTTATGCTGCCCTGTATTAGGACAATAACATTTGACCAAAAACAATGAAAACTGTATTTAGTTCTTCTTTTAAAAGATTTTGATTGTTTTGAGAATTTGTTTAGCAACTATAATATAGAAAGTATTTTGCGAACCTAGTCATTTTATACTTTTATATAATCCAAAATTATATCTTAAAATAAAATAAGTAAAAATAAAGGCTTATAAATAGAAGTAAAATTAGAGACTCGAATTTTTAGTACTCATGGAGATTTAAAGCTTTAGTTTAAGTTTGAATGGGATGACTTTGTTTCAATGGCATAAACTAGTATTTTCCACTTTAGCTTTGTCGTTTTTTTTTTGTTTCTGAATAAAATATATTACAGTCCTGGTTCATATATAAAAAATATTTGTTTAAAATAAATATTCAGGAGAAGTGAAAAACTTTTGTGCCAATATAGTCTATGGCCCATAGTCTTGAACTTGACAAAATAAAAATAAAAAANAAAAATGATGATTTATTTATATAACTTCATTTTAAAATCCAGAATGCAACCTAAAAACTGGCAGGGGAAAATTCCCAGAAATTACTGGAAATTTTTCACAAAACTAATGGAAAATTCCCCAAAGCCTATTTGCATTTGGGATAACACTGGTTTCAAGTTTTCCAGTGTTTTAACCTACGCACTACCCATTTGGGATAACAGTTTGCATTTGGGATAACAATTTGCATTTGAGATAACACCTTTTTTCGAAAAAATTGGTGTTATCTCACATGGTTAGGTGGTGTATAAAAAATATTTGTTTAAAATAAATATTCAGGAGAAGTGAAAAACTTTTGTGCCAATATAGTCTATGGCCCATAGTCTTGAACTTGACAAAATAAAAATAAAAAACAGTCTTATATATAATTTTCAAGATATTGCCGTTATTAACATTCCTGTTACAGTCCATGCGCGCACAACGCGACAGCACACAACGCGACAGTGCGCACTCAACGCGACAGGTTTTGGCCTAATGAAAAGTGTGCACATAACGCGACACAAAAGAAAATTAGGATTTTTTACACATGCCCGTAAATACCATACCAATTATGTTAAAACTTTTGAGCACTTTTATTGTTCAAATCTAGTAAGGTAGTGTATTAAACTATACTATAATAGACTACTATTAATATTATATACCGGTACTAAATATCTTATATATAATATAACACTATATAGTATATTAGTATATGTTAAACTAACTAAAATGACCTCATTTTATTTTTTGGTAATTCTTTGGATTTTAAATCGTTTTTATCGTAATCTGTGAATAAAAAAGAATTGTGAAAATACGAGCGCTTGCTCAACGGCGCCGTAGTGGTCGATAGGGTGAACATAGTTTATAAGGGTGCTTCCACACGGCTTGGTTCGAACAGTTCACAATGAAGCTATTGTCTTTTGCTTTACTCGGTCTGTCTGTGGCTGATTATGACGAGGACAAACCCGATTACGCCGGTAGGTTTTTTATATCAAACTGTAGGATCGCTTTTCATAACAGTTTTCAAAGTTGAACTTTTTTAATATACATAGGGGGTGGACCATGTGAAATTGGCTAAAAATTGACTTATTCAACTTTGACCGGAAGTAGGACCATTCTAGGGTAAAAAACGTTAGGCATCTGATGCGGCTAATCAAAAATTACTCCGACGCATCGTATTCCGATAAACGCCGGAAATGTCGTATTTTACCGGTTTTTCTGTCGTAATAATAACGCTCAATGACGCTTAAACGGGACATTTCATACACGTGACCACTGTAGTAAAAGACAACTTTTCCCTAAGTTTCCGACTTGAGGTCGGCTGGGCTCGGTAGATATGACCGATTTACTGGAATTTACACTAAATTATCGGTTTCTCGAGACCCAGTCACTATTTAAAACTGAAAATTGGCACACTGAGCAAATAAGGGTCGCTGATTTTATTCCTGGGGTCAGTTTTGTCATATGACCCCTCTAGGGTGTCAAATTACAACTTGCTCGAAAAGAGCCCTTATGGTACTCATTCGATCACATTTTTTACAGAGGCTTTATTATATACAAAATGGCCGGTGTATGGCTTAATGCGCAAATAATGTTATTGTTGAAAAACTTTCGGCATATAAATCGCCGGTTAACCTCAAATTGGCCGGTAAACAGCGCACATTTGGAGATTCCAAACTGTTTATCAATAGCAAAGTTTTTACTTGTTAAAAAGTTCCGACTCTATTGTTATGTGAGATTAAAAACTCTATTTGTATAATAAGAAAGTTTCTATAATACCAAAAATTTCAAACAAATTTGTT
Organism: Oikopleura albicans; assembly: GCA_004367875.1. Classification (NCBI taxonomy): domain Eukaryota; kingdom Metazoa; phylum Chordata; class Appendicularia; order Copelata; family Oikopleuridae; genus Oikopleura; species Oikopleura albicans. Next base: position 140,738 of record SCLG01000313.1, on the reverse strand, counting down.
ATTTCAATTAGAAATTTTAAAATGCAAATTGTTAGTGCGTGGGTTTAAATTATTGAGTTCACTAATATAAAAATACTCAGATGATTTACGTTACACAAGATGCCAGGCAAACCATTTGCAGATCTTATCCAACATAACAATCCCGGAATCTCATATAACTGAAGACGAGGTTGGGGATATCTGTCCCAATCCAATCAGTGGGGACGGTGTTGACGCCTGGCAACAAGGGGTTAGAAAATGGGACAAAAATTTCGAAAATGGGTAATTTAGTAAGTTTGTTTTTTAATCTCTAATTTTAAAATAATAGAAAGTGGACAGTTGGCTATTTTTACGAGAGTGAAAGTGACCGAACCAAAGTCAGTACGGTCGACAACAAGTTAAAAGAATGGGAACAAATGACATGTGTCAAGTTCAAGAAAGTGTCAAAGAGTGATAGTAAATACGCAAAAAAGATCAAAATTTCATTTTCGGGTGGGTGTGCGTCTTATGTGGGCAGCCATTATGCGGAGCAGACCCTATGGCTAGGACCCCGCTGCGAAAATAGTTATATTCCGCTTCATGAGGCAATGCACGCAATCGGTTTCTGGCACGAACACCAGCGGGGCGATAGGGACCAACACGTCCAGATTAACGCCGCCGCCTGCACAATGTCCGGCAACTCATTTGACGTTAATTTTGGAAAGTCTCATTATACTTGGGGAAATACCGGACATCCCTATGATTTTGGATCCATCATGCATTACGATCCCTTGGCATGTGCCAGAAACCGTAATAATCCTGTCATCACTTATCCAGGATAGGGCTCGGCATAATCTTATCTGTTAATCTACCTAGTTTGTGCTGAATACTCTTCAGTATGGGAAAAGTACATCTACAGTCTGTAGGTAACCCCATGTATAATAATTGGAATAATTGATTCCCATTCTACTAATAATATGACCCAAAAGAAATTATTAGACACGGCTTAAAAGTTAAAAGTGAACCGCTAAGGTGATGGTGCGTTCAACTTATAGGCTACTTGAGCTAAGCTCTAGGTTAATAAGCGTATAATTCAAAAGTGACATCACCTCAGTGGTTTAATTTTAGCATTCAAGCCTTGTCTAATTAGCTCATAGTTTATAACTATTAGCTTGCTTTTGCCAACCTAAATTCAGGCACCAATACCGCTGTAAAATTGACAAAAGGTTCAACATTTTCTCAAACCGACATTGATCAAATCAATGCCATGTACCCATGTGACGACACTGGAACAACTCAAAAACCGACAACTCAAACAACAAAACCGACGACCCAAAAACCAACAACCCAAAAGCCAACAACAAGAACGCTTCCCGGTGGTGTCAAAGAATGGCATGGGGATAAAAGCGTGGCGGAGTGGAAATTTATTGGCGGGTTTAGGGCATGGCACGGAGATTTCAATTCTCTTTTTGACGACAAATACTCCGATCGAGCCATGTATCACTCATCAAAATGCGACACATCAAACCGAGGGGTTAAAATTATATTTTCCAAGCCGGTTGAATATGTTGATGTTAAAATTTACACACGTCAGAAATGCTGCCGGGAACGTTACCGACTGGTTGAATTGTTGGCTGATGATGAGCAAATTGCAATAACGCCCGAAAGCTGGGATGAAAGTGAAGTTCCAAAAGCTATACATTTTCAAGATCATGCAATTACACAGGAAACAGTTGTTAGATTATCGATTTTTCTCCATTAGGGGAGCAAAATAAAACTTTTTGCATCAATTAAGAAACCAAATACTATGTACACCAGGTGCGCCGTTATGTTTCACTCCATTATCGGAAATTTTCCCGATCGTCCCGTTATCTTTCACTTTTCGTCTGCAAAGTTTTCTAGCGCATCCACCCACACATTATGAATCATAGTTCATGAGTCATAATGTATGACATTCTAGTTCAGTTATATTTTACATGTATAACTGAAAAGCCGGCGCCGCTATCTTTCAATTTTCATTTTCTTTCAAACTAAAAATTTAAAAAAGGTTCCAAGGTTAAAAGTGATTTTCAATCCTCCTGTATTTCAACGACATAACTTATGTCGCATAAGTAAGGAATTTTCTCACAACTATTCAATATAGGACACAATTGTGGCTACCGAATTTTTTCTGAAATGGCCATCCACTCTGTCTTTTTGTGCTCAAATTGAAGAACTATTTTTCTACTACAAGGATGCAGGAAGCGTTACTACACAGAAACCAACAACAGTAACAAAACCGCCAACGACAATGTCAACGGAGGGCCGTGAACGGAAATGTGATCAAAAACGCGTAACGCCGCCTAAATCAAAAGATACATGCATTGATTTTAATCAAAACTCATTCCTCAATATGAAAGTCGAAAACGGTATGTCTCCCATGGAAAAATTAACCGACCAATATAAAAAGTTAACCGACATTTTCAGATGGGTACACCAATGGTCAAAAACATGGATCTAATGCATCTGTGCGATGTAAAAAAGGATATAAGCTGAATTTGGCAAATAAAGAAAAAACAAAAGCGACCTGCCAATGTACGAACAACGTGTGCAAATGGGTGTTCACAAAAGGTGACATTATGTGCGTGAAATGCGCAGCCGAAGCCCTTCAAGGAAAAGACGGACGAGCTATAGGAATCGTTAACGTAAGTGTTTTGTTTCTAAAAAATCTAAACTATGATGTGCGAATTAAACTGTCCTCGTCGAACTGGCATAATCCTGAACTGGTAGAATCGTTTTACGGTAACGTCTGGATTCTGCCAATTCGATCAGGCAGAAATAAGACAAAAAAATAGAAAAATTGTCACCGGCATTCTGATAATTTCGCCGTTTTTTCTGCCAAGTCGGTGTGGACCAATTAAACATTTGGCCCGCATTTATTTTTTGTCAGAATGAATTTTAAAGTAACGGTTTTATTAAACAGGATGTGCGGTTAACCGTCCACTTTAATAATCATTTTTATCATCAATTAAAAAATATTGGATTACACCTAAATGTGTTTTTAGCGGTGGGATGCTGGAGTCACGGTTATGTGGCGAATCAAAGCGTATGAAGTGTCGAAAAATGGTTGGAGTGTAGGACTTGATCTCAAGAAACCAATGAAGTCCTTTTCCCATTTTATCGAGTCATATGCCCTCGACAACACGGGAAAATCAAACGACTGGCAATTTTTCACCTTTACCCCAAAAGAGTCCTCAAACCTTTGGGACGCCTCACAGTCTAACAAACGAACGGTATATATGATGGCCACTTTCCACTTTTTTGATGACGATCAAGAAAACATTGACGATGATATTGACTTGGTAACGAAGGCAAGCAACTATTACTACAAAACCCCTGCTGATGATCAGTCATGCTTTGTTGATCGATTTGAGTGTTATCCAACATAAACTGTGCTATAATTGAAAAAAGAAACAACAACACCGACTGAATTGGTAGAAAAATCAAATTATCTTTTGGGTATGACATCAGGGCGTGTACTATCTTTGTTAACTAGATTATTACACAAAAGTGACACGGAAATCCGGACACGAGAGACGCCAAGCGAGTATTTCTAAACGGCGTAGTATTCGACCGCCGCTGATTGGCTACTCAGCCGGACTGTTTCGTGGCGTCTCCTGTGTCCGGTTTCGCGTATGATTCTCTTTTGTTAAAATACTTAACACAGAGTACAACTCCCACGCATTTTCATAGGATAAAGTGATCGGTAAAATAAAGTTCGATTTCCGAGTACCACATCATAAGATAGCCCAGTAAGCAGATTGTAATTTTGACGTTTTGAAATTTTTATCAATTCAGTTTGTGTCATTGGAAAATTTGTATTAAAATCTGTAAAACCGGAAATTTACAACAACAGATCATTACCAAGACATACAGTGTGGACAAGGTGATCCACTGCGCGTTTTTTGTTTTTCTTTGATGCTACTACCGGTTGAGTTACCTGAAAATCGGCCGAGCGTTTCCCTTATTCCGTGTCGGCATATTTTAAGATGATATAAAAACCCAATTTTCCATTTGTTATTTTGAACTAGGATGCCCCTCCTTTCTCCCCCTCTTTATGAATGCGCCGTGACGTAAAGAATTGTATACGTTTTAACTATCCAGTTCAATTTTTATTGCGTGATTCGAGGGAAGAAAGGAGGAGCACCTCACTGCCAGAAAATTGCTCTATTCTAAAAAGGCGTAACCGATTTTCATGAAATTCAACCGGTATGATTCCGTAACGTACAAACCCTAGAAAACCCGTAGTGGTGTACCTTTTCCACATCTTAGTGGTCAAAAGACTATTTAGTTTGAATTTGACAAAAAATATTTGTTTTTGGTATTTTGTATTTTATTTATTGTCAATTGTGCATAATTGATATTGCAAGTATCGTTTGATAATCAATTGTATAAATAGTGAAGTTGGTAAAATTCCTAAAAAGGCCAAAATACGCCCAAACACCAAATTCGTACTTTACTAGTACAAGGGGGTTTGGTTATAAGGTCAAGGTAAAAAAATTGACTTATAATGGTCCAAATGACTGACCTTATAACCAACCCCTTGTTGATACGAAATATTTAGAGTCAAGTGCAATTGATTCTGATTCCTATTTTAATTTAAAAATTAATAATAAATTAAGTTTTACGTTGAATCATGATTTTTGAACACTCTGAATGGCACGAAAAAAAATGAACTTGCAAAGTTTTAAAAATTTGAATCATAACGAAATTGGCCACCTTGATTTGTATAAAAAAACAGATCTACAATTTTTGTCAGATAAAAATAAGACATTTCAGAATTTTAAGGGACAGGATATAGCCTTCAGTTTGAATAAATAATATCCGAGCAATAAAAATATGGCTTGTAATAAAAAATCACATTTGTTGACCAAATCGCAAAATCGAAACTTTAAAATTCATATTTATAAAAAGACCATAAAAATGAAGCAATAGGCTCAATAATCCCTTAAAAATTAAGGACCTGTTCGTGGTATTGTAAAATTAAAACCTGTTAATATTATTTTTGTTGTCTAGAATATCTCGTTTGCACCGCTTCTTTGAAAAAAAAAAGAGAAAGCATTCTAACTCGGGACCTTCGTGCAAATTATAGAAGCATTTTTATTGCTGTTTTAGGGTTTATTTTTCGAGAAAAATTCACTCTTGATTTCATTCTTAATGTTTTTTTTCTTGAAATTTGACTAGAGTCGTCTATAAGCGATCCTCTAGCAATTTGGGGGATTTTAAAGAGATTCGTGAAAATTTATACAAATGTCCCGTGGGAGTTAAGTGAACATTAAATAAATAAGAGACTCTTGGAAATATTTTATGTGAGATAGTCGAAAAATTCAATATAAAAAACCACCACTATTAATATCATTAATGAGTTAAGAAGACAGAGGTTTTTGGTATAAGTTCTATTCAAATAAGTGTCCAGTTAACCACTGAGCAAGGCCTTCTTTACTGAGACCCACACTTGGATTTTTGAGCAAATCGGCGAATGTGTTGATTTTGGTCTCATCTCGGAGAAATTCGAGCGGATGTTGAACCAATGTCCCCCTAATTGCTCGAACTTCTTCAATTGCTCGACTTGGATCCGTTTTCGCTATTCTATCCCAGAGGTCATAAATTACAATCATTTCGAATAGTTATTTAACATTTCACACTTATTTCAGAAACATTGATTTTTCCTTACTGGCAAAAAGACAGAAAAAAACGTCGGGAATTCATATGAGACGCTTAATAGTAGAGGAATATATGAATCATAGTTCAAAAAATGTGATTTTAATAATACAATGGTCAAGTACTAAGCAGTTACAGATGCCAGCGCCGTAGGCACGGAGGGTCTGTAACTGAATTACAAGCGCGCCTATTGGCTCATGCTTTTTTATGGGCGCATCCTATTGGCTAGCGTCCTTTAGCCAGGCAAACAACTCACCTCGCTGCTTGTAATATATAATATAGTCTGTATATAATATAGTCTATATTGAAATAAATCGCGACCATTTCCTTGAATCATATCTTGCCTTCCATTCGATATATTCCCCCGAAGTTTCTTCGATTCCGGAAGCATCTGGCATTGAGAAAACCGTATCATTTGGCATCACACAAAAAACGCGATCGAAAATATTAAAGTTTTGAGTTGCTAAAGTGACCCACTCATTGAAGAAGGCATCTGTGTGTGGTTCTGGCCCATCTAGAATGCATTATTTATTACATTGAGTCTAATAAGGGTATGTGGTATTAAGTCAAACTAAAAAAATGCTTGCTTCTATAAGGCACGCTTTTGATTATAAAAAAATTATTACGCTTGACATGACTGATCTTATAAACACCGATTTTCATTTTACTTAACAATTAGTATTCATTTTAATTAACAATAGTATTACTTATTATTTACTTTATTATTTTAAAAATAAATTAAATAGTGAGTTATTTCACTAAAAAACGTTTTTGAAAAGGTATGCCATTTAAAATTAACCATGAACATTAATCAATTCTCAATTGCTCGTAAATAATTAGCTGCCATGGTATGAAAACAAACAATCATAAAAATCCATCTTAGATCTTCGTGTGGGCATCCTTGCAGTGCAAGGCTTGCACAGTTTGTGTTGAAGGGTTAACTTACAATTCAATTCGGCCTCCGTTTTCCCCATCGCAACCGCCCAAATACGAATTCTAATATTTCTAGAAAATTCGCGCCCATGAATAACAACCGCGACTTCAGAGTCCCGCTCCCCTAACATTGAGCGATCATTAATGTTCGCACTTCCGATTAATGTGTGCAAGTCGTCAACAATTAATAGTTTTGAATGGGGATAAACGATTTCTTGCCACGGGCGTCCATTCATTGGATTAATATCATGTGTCCGAAAAGAGGCAAAATAAATATATCGCGACCAATCAGGGACGCCATGCTTTGTGCAATATTCCTTGATAGAATGATCCCCCCGGCAAATTGATTCGTATGTCAAATGAAGGATTACTACATTGGTTTAAAAATAACAAAATTATTAAAGTCTGTGCCGCTTTCCAACTATGCGCTCATTCCAGATGCACCGCACCCAAAATGTGAAAAAACCATGAGCTGCGCTCTATTGACAAAAAATCCGCAAGAGAGCGATATTGAGCCCCATGATTCAATCGATACAACTTTGTCTTTTTTCACAAAATACACAGACTTAATTACCGACCAACAATTCATCTGTACAATTCTACGGGTTAAAGATCACAATCGCGACTGGGATTTTTTTTGTAGATGCTCATATTATATGCAGCATAATGTATGCTGCATATATTAGGTCTAGGGGATACTGCGTGTTTAAAACCAATTCCTTCTTGTCCGGCGGCGGTGTTCTTTTCTAACCTACCGTTCATTCCTGGTACACATGGAATCACTATATAAATCTTAAACTCTTCGCCACGCTCATATGCTTGGACAACCCTCTGTCCCAAAATCTGACCCAATTGATTCTTAACACGGCTGAATCCCTCATCAGCTGACGTCACAAAAAATTGATTCTCAATATAGACATATTTCTCGGCTTTCAAAATTAACGATCTGTATGTTTGAAAAATTGAATCTTCGGTGTTTTCCAGGCCAGCTGACCAAGTTGTTGAAGATCGCAAAACTTACTGAAGTCAAAACACAGAAAATAAAATATTTAGGGCTCAAAGGTTTAAACGAAGGAATCTATAAGGATCTAAAAAGATAAACTATGTACTGATTTCTGAAATAAAAAGAGAGTACGAGAAAGGAAATGTAGGAGGTAGAAGGCTACTAGAAGCTCAGGTGTATGATCTAACCTACGCGTTTTGATTCCCACCAACCATATCCCACCTTCTTCACAAGCTTGTCTACCTCCTTCGCGGGCTTTTTTTACCTAAAATGAAGATACCTTTATATTCAGAAATTAGTACATTAATTTGATTTTCCGATGTATAATTTGATTACCGTATCCACAGCTAACTCTATGTTGAGTTATTTTTTCCTAGAGAGCTATTTCAACAGTAAACAGAACAAATTTGTTCAATGTAAGTAAATTGTACATAACGTGTACAATATAAGTAAAATAGGTAGTGCGTAGGTCGAAAAGCCAACAGGCTGTTTAAGTTAATTAAATTTAAACTTCACTTCTCCAAATTAACCAAAAAGTGGTAAGTAAATTGAAGCATTTTTTTTTCTGGGAAATTTGCCATGAAAAGTATGAATTTATTAATTAATTTAGTAACATTTGCTTAATTTAATATTTAATTTATTGATATTAATTTAATTAGGTACGGTTTTTAAGTAAAATTGAATTTTACTAGACTAGTTTACGGTACTCGACAACTAGGACGTACTGTAAACTAATGTTATTAAAATCACGTAGGCGCTGTATGTATTTTAACTTTTTCCCTTGAACACTAGAGTTGAAAAACCCGTTATTTGAGGTCTGTCGTTGTATGGTTTGATGTTGCGGGGCGGGTGGATAAATAGGATTAGTTGGCGGGATTGGATGATTTCCCGGGATCGGAGGATACAAAGCTGGCATCGATCCGTTAAAAGCTGGATTAGAATACATATTCATGGTTTGGCCCGCCATCGGAATCATTGGAGGCGCATCTATACCCGATGGCGGTTGATAAGAATTAGCTGAAGGGGGATAAATCTGTCCATTCCCATGATGACTCGGGTACAGTGGGTAAGGTTGGGGCTGTGTCGGATTTATTGCATTGGGTGAATATGGCGCGTTTGATTGGCACTGGTTCGTTAACATGTTAACTTGGTGAAAAGGACGCGGCACCATGACTTGCTTAAGCATATGCTGGGTCGACGCAGGAATACGGAACCTCCTTAGCCCGGGCGTCTTTAGTTTAACAGCGGATTTGAAACAATGATAAATGCATGAATTCCAGCGCTCTATAAAATGACGCCCGACGTCGTGTGCCGCAGGCCCCTTACGCCAGAGTTTAATATTTTACTGTTAGCATTTAACCCGTCCACGCTCAATCTCGCCACGGGAATAGTTTTCATGACAAATATATGTGAAGTTTGTTGTTTGTGGAATCAGATAACAGTCAAAACCAACATAGAAACAGCAAAGATATCGCTGTACCAAAAAGTTGGGCAAAAACTTAGCCGGCTTAAGATAGTTCTTGTAGTCGTTCAAGTTTATCGGTTTAATCTTAAGACAATAACCCGCGTTAACCTTCTCATGATAATATAAAACGGCCACAAAAGATGATCATAAAATTCGAAGCGTGCATTTCGGGAGCCTCCCAACTTCACTCACGCTCTATCTATAAGTACCAGCGCAGATGCGGACGACGCGAAAATGAAACAAACTTGTAATGCAATCTTATACAGACTACATATATTTAGTTTGTCCCAACTACAATGATTTACCGTAAATTTTAAACACCATTTTTTTTTGAAGTTCTAAAAAACATAAAATTGAATCGATGTCAAACAAAAAAAAATCAATTTCAGCTAGTAAAAGAATCATCATTAAAAATGATCATTTATGACACCGATTCAATTTTATGTTCATGAAAAATGTTGCGTTAAAAATTTACGGTAAATCATAATTAACTCTTAGGGGGAAGGAGTTTTTGGGAACCCGTAGGGGGAAAATGCGTGTAAATAAACACGCACTTAAAAAATTCACATTAATTCGCAATAATTCAAAAAAACTGGTAAAGCCACGTTGTAGAGCTTGTCAAGCTACGTCGATCTGACTATTCAGAAATTGATTTGGGCCACCAGGGCCCCCTAGAGAGCTGTTTGAAATATCCAACCTACGCAAAAAATAAAACCGTCAATCGAATTTTCTCGAAAAGTTGAGGGGGGTCACCAATACCCGTTTTGCCCTACGGGGCCTCCATATGCCTTAAATCGACGAAAAAACACGTTGCGTGTCTATTTACACGCACTTCCCCCTGGAAGTTAATATAGTTGTGACACACTCATTAAATTCAGTCTGTTCAGAATTTTTGATAAACTTGGAATAAATTGGAGTTTTTATTTCTAAATCTAATTTGTTTCTACTGCCATTATTCAACAAAAACAGTTTTTTGGGGAAAAAATGGGAAATTACATGATAGAAACCTCAAATTCCTAAATTTTTCCACGAAAAAGGTCGTCGACTACGTTTTCTTCAAAAAACGTTATCATGAAAAAAAAACTGTACCAACGAGAACCAAATCAGGTTGATTATTCCGTATATATACTAATAATAAACATATATTATCCAGGCCAGGTAAACAATCCAGGTCTAAAAATAATTCGCCCGAAAAATCAATCGAAACCTGAAATATTGCTTCACTTTACCTCCGAGCGCGTGAGCACTAGTTCGCCGCGCAAAGGCCACGTGACCCGTTTCCTTTTTTTTTATTTTACAAAAAACCTCCAGCAAACTTACTTTTTGGATAAGGCTCGCATAAACTCTGTCCTTAACCATGGTACCAATATCATGCCAAGGTGAGCGGGTGTCGATTTCTCGATCAAGTCTGTCGTCTGCCCACCCTTTCGCCGTTACCGACTGGCGTCCGCCTTCAGCCACACACTCAACTAAATTATCATTTGGCTTTGTATTGAATTGGTTCCAATAGTCGTTTCCGATAAAGGTTTTTACCTCCTTATCAAATATCGGATATCGTCCGTGAATTTCCCATCTGCCTCGGGCCAGATCAATGCCGGAAACAAACGCCACATCCTCGTCCACAATAACCAATTTTTCATGATGCGCCCAAAGAACGGGCCCATCCATGTCCGGATGTGTTAAGGTGAAGATGTTTCCATGATCTTTGGTGGCTTTCAAATAAGAACAAACCAAAATTACTTTTACTTCCACGAATACGTGGTTAGAGGCAGCAATTATAGCCTATAAGTTATAGGTACCCATATTATTTTTTGATATCGTATACAGAATTAAATTGCGTTTTTCGGCTTTATTTAAAATGAATAGGTGAAAAATTAAACTCCCAGAGTGTTTATTTGGCCGTTTCGCGACGCAAGAAGTGGCTAAATACAAGTTATTTATGTAAGTTATTTAAAATAACTCTAAATTGGCCGAATGAACCCCAAGACTTAACTCCCAGGGGCAATTTCGTGCAAATTTGCACGAATCGGTCTAAAATGCCAAAATTTATAGGAAAACGATGCAATATCCAAAATCGCCTATAGACGTGTCTCATTAAATTTCCTGAACAGAAATTTGAAAAATGAATTGGGGGTAATTTTTTTTTTGAAAAGTCACACAATCGGGGTTTTGACTCCTATGACCGCTTCTTAAGTACAGTATCTGACTTGGTCATTCTAGTTCTAAAATTTGATCTCTGGGGTCAAATTACAAGAATTCTAGATTTTAATGTTCACGTAACATAAACACATTGTCAAATTTTGGCTTGTCCTTATTTGAAAGCGACCTTTGGACTCCTCGCGCGTAAAACGACGGAAAAATTTTGTTGCTTCATAATTTCCCAACCCAAGCCCCGCTGGATCTTGATAGATAAGGACATAAATACGGACTCCTGCATTCGCTTTGCGCCTTGAAATATTTAATTGATTATGATCAACTATGAATATTATCTCCATACATGAATTTGTATATAAATATTTCCCGCTGTGTGTTTAAAGATTAACTACTACAAAACGCAGTAGAGCGAAATATTAGTGCAGTCATGGATCTACATGTATATTCCAAAATACATATGTTCCATGATTCATAGCCGAATTGATAGAATAAAGAATTGGTAAAAAAATTGTACCGATTATGTATTCTACCAACTCAGCTAACACTTTTAAAGACAGGTCTAATGGATAGTTCCGATTCGGAACTTCCGAACATAATTTGTACTAATGGGTGTTGTATNACCCCAAAATGCAAATTATACGTTATAATTTGCTCCAAACCTCATTGTTAGCCTTCGGCTAACGAATGACATTTTCCGCAAATTAAACGTATAATTTGCATTTTTGGGTTGCAATTATATTCGCAATTTGCAGGAAGACAATTATTTAAGTAATTTGCAAGTAAATAAACATACATAATTTCGACTTCCAAAAACGCATTAATAATGCGGCATTATACTTTAATCATAATGATTAAGCCAATTTGGCTTAGATTAAAAAAAAGTAACTTGGTAACGGTATATAATTTTTTCGGACTTACGCAAGTATGTTATCAAGTCGCCAAAAGTCGTCAGGTTTATAGCATTGGTCAGCCTCAGACCATGGGCGTTTAAGATAAACACAGGGCGATATTTGCCAATCGGCGATCATAATCCGGTCGCGAGCATTTTCCATCGCCTCCGCCACACATTCCATGAACTCTTGGCCGCACACTAGTGGCCGACATGGCACATTGTGGCGAACCGGCGAAAACGACCCATTCTCAAATGTTGGATACATTTTCAAGCGTGGATAGAAATGGTCAAAATTTATTTTTAATGCGTTCAGACATTTTACAATATCCCACGCTACACTTTCTTCTTTTGCCTAAAGAGAGCTCTTAATTATAGAAAAAATCTTATATAAAATATATGCTAGATATTATATAAATAATCTATCTGACTATATGATTCAGTTTATTCTAGCGCCGCGCCGTCTGAATCCGGATATTGTGTTTTATGGAGAAAGGGTAATCCGCCGCCCGTTTATTTATAAGTATACTGGTATCATACCAGTGGTATATAAAATATTTTTCCCTAAAACACAATATCGAATTCAGACGGTACTTTTAGTTAATTTTTTTTGAACAACGTTTTCGAGTTATTGATCTCGACTAAATTAATATGGTGATTTAGACTAAATCATTTAGTTCCCAAACAAAAAATTTATTCAAAAAAGAAGAAACGTTTTTGAAGTAATTCCCCGAAGAACGTTTTTGAATAAATTACATGGAAGAGGATTTAATTTATTAAAATTTCCTGATTATTTTTTTCGGTTACATTTTTTGAGTTATTAAGGGCTCCTAGCCTGGATGGTTAATTTTCTTGATCTATTTTCTATCATAATTTGAGTTTTGCTAAGTCGAAGCCATTTAAATTCGGTGTCGCAAAGTAAAACGTAGTCTGCGATGTCGTCCAAGTGGTCAGATTTGTTATACCAAAGTTCAAGGTCATCTTTTTCCATTAAAACCAAAAACGTGTCGCAGAATTGGATATGACGTTTGTTCCATGTAAAACCGCCAATTTCTCCTTGCTTAACTATTGGTTAGATTTAACGATAAAATACACACCATATATACCCCTATTAGGGGTTAAACCAGTTATATGAGCAAGGTTGGGTTATCGTAACACTTTTTCGATCGAAATGTATTGGGATGTTCGCCCACGCGCTACCCAATTATATGAACAGTTGTTGGTTATAAGGTCAAAGTCTGACAAAGTGACTTTAGTTTAAACGCATTATAAATAATTGACTTTACCTTACAAACATCATAATTTTTTTTTGGCCGACCTGATAACCAACAACTTCTACATGCCCTGTATATCTGTGAGGCTTTGCTACAAAAAATCGAGACTTTGCTTATTACCTGTATTTGGGCGAAACTTTCTGTGGTGCTAAAATCTGTCTTAAATCCGCCGGACAATTCTCTAATTGAATAATGATATTCTCTCTGTCCATCTTCCGTATTTAAGGCAGAGGCAATATGTTGTATTTCGGTTTGATTACATTCTACAAAAGCCGCTTCTTCTTCCGGTGGCAACCCACTGGCATCCTGAAAAACCCGCTCAAGCAGCCGAGAGGCATTTTTCAACATGGAATCCTGAATAAAAACACAAATTATGTTTCTGTACCGAAGGGACGCTTCATAAGATGAAGTAGATGTTTGTTGTCCCTGAAGAGGACAAAACGTCAATAGAGACTCTATATCAGCGTTATCGAACATATTTTACTCTGGCTTTCTAACAAAAATGTTATAATATTGAAAAAAAGACAATTGACTTTTATCATTTGATAAAATACCTTTAAAGCGCGTTAGCCTAAATCCAGCATCCTAAAACTTTATGCTACCACTTTTTTTGAAGATTTTTTTTTTTGAACTTTTTTTGGAGACTTTTTTGTCAAACTTATTTTCCGAAAGACGTTTTTCCAATAAACTTATTCCCGGAAAAATGGTTTATCCGAAAAACGTTCTCTCCGAATACGGATTTCTCCGAATAACATTTTCTCTCAAAAATTAACAAATACAAATTTAATAAATCGAAATCGAAAACCCTAATTATGGTAACATTTGTTAAATATTTTTTTCGGAAAACTTTCTTGCATTTTCTCCGAAAGAACGTTTAAGACTATATCCTGTTTCCGAATACGTCTTCCGTTTTGTGACAGATTACCTACCCTACTAGCCGAGGGTCCTGTAAAATTGGAAGACGTATTCCGAATACGGTATTCGGAAAAAAGGATATACAGTCGGTGACGTAACGAGTTGACACGTCACAAGTTGACACGTCACAAGTTGACAGTTCGTCACAAGTTGACATTTTTTGCGCGTTTTTTGAGCAAAAATAGGCAAAAAAGGCGACAAAAGTGACGTAACAAGTTGACAGTTTGTCACAAGTTGACAGTTCGTCACAAGTTGACAGTTCGTCACAAGTTGACAGTTTGTCACTAGTTGACAGTTTTTGACGAAAAAATCGGAAACGAAAGTGTGAACTCGTTACGTCACCGACTGTATTTGGCAGGATGAAAATTACTTTATGTGTAAACATACTAACTACTAGGGAACCTCTCGGGCTAAAATAATATAGTACATAAAACAAAAAAGATTTTTATGTTCGAAATCATAAAATACCGGTTGAGACTAAAATTAGAATACGATCTACAGATATTTGAATACCGCAACATACGTAAATCACGTTAACGTAAACTACGCAGTATCTCTTAAAGGTTAATCACCGACCTGCAGTCATTTACTGATTCTATACCGTAGTTATTATGACGAATAATGAAAATTAACTCCTCGGGGAATTGTGTGCACATATACACACGAGCGTCAATAGGGTCAGCCTTAGACTGTCAAAAAATGACACAGATAAAATACAACGAATGCGCCGTTATGTTTCACAAAAATTCTCAAAAAAAAAGAAAAAATAACAGCACGAGCGCGAAAAGTGAAACATAACAGCTCGAAACATAAATACGAACCCGGTGTATTTATATTTTGCTAATCCGCGTACAGCCTATACGGTACAGGGGCAGTGGCCGTAGGGTTTAAGAGGTAAATTTTCGCGTAAATTTTCCATCTTATATGTGGTTCAACTCATATTTCGTTTCGATTTTAACACGGCGAAAGATTTTATAAAAACCTCAGTTTACTGTCGGGTAAAGTTGGCTAATTCGTGCTTCGTCAGTAAAAAAGTAAAGAACAATTTCGAAAAATTAAGAGTACGGTGAAAAAATGAATTTGACAGTTAAACTGGCCTTTTGGCGATTTCTGAGGCACTCAATTTACCGACGTCTGAATATAAAAATAAAATTGTTTTAACTGAAAAAAACTGCAAGGTTCTAGTTAATTTGGTAAAAATCTCTGACTATTTTATCGACTTTAGCTTTATTAATGGAGGAATCCAAACATTAAAAAACAACATCTTTAATTAATAAAACGTCCCCATGGATATACGAACGGAGTAGTGGTCAAATTAATCAGTAATACAAATTGGGTCTACCATGTGTGTAATTTGCCCCAGGCGACATTTTAACCATGTATATTAATCACAAAAAAATAAACCCAATTTTATGATGACCCGAATT
>SCLG01000313.1:101128-121030 GCA_004367875.1 Oikopleura albicans | reverse complement strand
GGTAACAAATAATAGAGAAACTATCTCTAATCAGTTTGTAGAGTACAGCCAAAACTGTTGTAGCAACGAAAAATATATATAACTTGAAAACGTATTGAAAGAATAGTCGTCATAATTACACTTTCCTTTGTATCAAAGGGCCCATTTTAGTAGCAACGTGGCATTCATCATATTTCTTTTGTTTTAACGCATAAAATGCGTGTGGCACAGGCCAATTACAATTTAAACAGCACTAAAGGGTTACCCCGAAATGGAGGTAACTGGGTAAAATAGTTTTTTTGAGATAAAAGCCTTTTAACCTATATCTTTTGAAAAAATATATTAAAATACAAATGTATTAATTAAAATTTTAATACAGGGAGTCTGGTTATAAGGTCAAATCATCTTTTATGCACAAAGGTGATGCCATTTTTTTTCAAGATACATCATGTCTTTTTTTCATTTTTTTTTTTGGGTTTAAATTTAGAACGAGACATATACGTTTAGAACGAGACGGGTAAAACGGGTAGTATTTTTTTTATAGAAATCATGTCTTTTTTCACTTATTTTTGGGTGAATAAGTTCCGTGGTCAACGAAAATAGAAAAAAACATTAATTGATACAATACTTTGTTCAGACCTATTTTTTACAGTTTTTGAACTAAAGTTACAAATGTACCTTCGATAAATTACCCTAATAAGAGCTTACCAAGGCAGACATAAAACCAAATGTTGAAACCTAATAGCTTGGTGAAACCTCGAGTGACCTAAATTGTCATTAACATGCCAATTATTGAAAAACAGTTTAACAACTTAATTATTGCTACTGTAGCACGTATTTTTCAGACTTGAATTTTGGACTAAAATTGGACTCACTTATTAGTAAGGAAATAATGAACATAAATATTCTGAAATTACACTATATCGGGCGTTATTTAAATCACAGTTTTTGAAAAACGCGTATTCCAGGTTTTTGTAAAATAGTGCAACAGTGTCTGTTTTTAACGTCTCAAAGGTTTTACATGGAATAGGTTTTTCTTCGAATTTCCTCTAATTGTCTTAAACCTTTTACCTTTTAACAAAAAAGTGGTCAACTTTTCAGGTCAGGATGAAAAGGCCGACATTATTTTATTTTAGAAACTGACCTGACCTTATAAGTTAAAAATTTATTCTTCAAAGTTTGAAGTTCAAAGTTTGAAGTTCAAACATATATTTGATGGATAGTTTCATAGATTTAGCGCAAAAAGACATATTTTTTTTTAATTTTTCCCAAAAAGATTTCGATTTTTTAAATTGTTAAAATTTCAACTAAATGGTAGCAGAAAAACTAATGTCATGTAAGCAAAGGCAACGCATAATCATGTGCGGCCACTGGTATTAACATAGAGTACGTTTTATACTACACTCTGTATCAGACGTATGACTAAAGCAATAAACTTTTCCTCAAGTAGGCTTATTATTTATTTATTATTTTATCCTTTTTTGTCTATTTGCTATTTTTGCGGATTTTCAACTTTCTATATATTGTATTTGTACTCACAATTTTAAAGTTCATGTTTGAGGATTGATTTAATTTCTCTTTCTAGGAAGCCTTTGGAGTCCAACGATAAAAAAACGACCTTTGTTTATTTTTCTTAGGTCAATTGACGACGCATTTGAATTCACATGAAATATACTTTCTTTTCACAGACATTTAGTTGTCAAACATACTCGTAATAATACTAAATTCTTAATAGAGTCACTGAATCATCACATAACACGAATACAAATAATTTTCAGTTTTTGGTTACTTTTCGGTTTTCAACAAATTCATGCGTCTAATAGGCAGCAGGTCCATTTTTTAGCAAGTTTTAGCATTTTTTAGCCATATGTCCATTTTGTACGATTTGATATAAACTGTAGTTACAATTAGGGTGTCCGCAGGCACCCGGGTTACAATATCAAAAAAAAAATGACAGAAAACTTTTCGAAAGGCGTGTTTTTATTGATCCGGTAAAATAACGAATACGTATGGCCCATATGATATGGAAGGCGCTTGTAAATTTAAAAATCGTTAATATTTTAAATTATAATGCCAGAATATACAAGAAGCTGAACTTTTGCAGCCGCCCGCAGAAGTTCAGTTCCAGCGGAGTAGAGTTACAAGAGGTGTGGTTATAAGGTCAGGGTAAAAAAACTGACTTGACCTTAATGCATTAAAAATAAGTTAATCTTAGTGTAAAAAAAAGTGTATAAAAAATTTGAAACAGACAAAAAATCGACATAAAAAGTGTAAACAGGCATGATTTATATAGAACAAATGTGCCAGCGGGGGGACTTTTTAGCCAAAAAAAAAAAAATTTAAAAAGACATGATTTATGTTTGGAAAATGACTTAACCATATAGCTAGCTTTATTAGCGGTCAAAATGTGCGACCTGATAACCATTCCTGTAAGCAATACTCCGCCCACTTCAGAAAAAAACTGCCCAGGTCAGCCAGCTGTGGTCAAGACCTGCTTGTTAGTAGTTTCGATAATTCAACTTGAAAGTACCTTTTATTGTTTCACTGTCTTCGAAGTGCTCTAATTGTAATAAAATGCTAAAATTCTCTTGCAAAGTCCGTCTCGGCCGCAAAACAATCATCATGTTTAATAAGGCAACAGAAGGAACCAATAAATCGAGGAGGCAATTAATCAATAACACAGACAAAAAAGTAAACTAAAAATACAACTCGGTAAAAGTAACTTTCTTTAAAGCTAAAGTCTGACCGGTAGATTTTATTTTACAATTCTGATGTTTTTATGACACCATTTTAACACCGATGCGCCACCAACATGCTAGTGTTATTTCGCCACTCAAGCACAATGTGTGTAGCACCGCCGGCTTAGGCTGTCATTTCTGACTAGATCATCGTATAATAAATACAAAGGCATTTCTGTGATGCCGACCGCTCATATTTTAAGAATATCCAATAATATTTTTAAAAACTTTCCAAATTCAACCCCAAGGAGACCATTTGTCGGCCAAATTTACGATTTGTGAGGAAATATCACCGAAAATCAACGACAAAAAATTTTATACTGGGCGACGTGTTGAGAATTTGAGTAAACATAGGAAGGACCAAAAATTGGTACGTATCTCGTGGTTAATTTGCGCTACCTACCGATTAAATCGGTTGAAAATTTAAAAAACTAGCGCCAAAAGAAAATCAGCGGTCTAAAATGAAAAATGGTCAAAGTTCAATTTTCGAGTGAGCTAATGCTCACTCAAATATTGAAAAAACGTACTTTTCTGAATTTTGTCAATATCCAGGTGAGTTTTGATCATGATTGATCGTGAAAATGTAGAACAATTATTAAAAATACGAAAAATGTGGTAAAAATAGCATATTTATAGATTTCGTCTATACATGTATTTGTTTTAAAAATCCATTCCAAACGAGCCATATATTTTCACTCATAATTTCTTAAATATTCATTTTAAAAGTTTAACACACCCATCAGATTGAAGGTATTGAACCAAGCAATTTTTGGTCCTTCCTATGTTTCCAGCAAGCTTACCCTACTTANGCTCAATTCAGAAAACTTCGACTTCTCCAAAATTCACGTGTGGTAGTTTTGTAAATCGCAATTAACCTCTTAATTTACCTGGTCAAAACGAACCGAGGATTTTCGAACTCGATAAGAAATGAGAGCCATTTAAAGTCCGCAACTACACACCGTGTGTAGCAGTGGTTCATGAGGGTTAACTGTTCAAAGCAAAGTGATTAGATAGATTTGATAAAATTGATTGATAGATTATCTATACTGTATAGACTATACACCACTATGTACATGTATTTGTCTATCCCCGAATTTTTGATAATTAACTCCTGGTCGATCCACCGTCTGTTTTCGAAACGCGTTTGGTTAAAAATATCCACATAACAGATATTACATTTATACACGGCCATTCAATGCCAGTTAACTACGTAGACAGAAAATTGATTAAATGTTACGAAAAAATGATGAAATATTTCATTTCGGCAAGATAACCGAACAAGTGGTGTACAGTGTAGAGTCTTAATCCATTTATTACTGGTCGTCTTTCGAAAACGCAAGTATAGACCGAAAACAAATTTAATATATTACATTTCATATTATTGTATTGGTGAATTACACACTGTATATTGAATTCACAAGTCGGTGTGGCATTAATTTGTTTTTCAAACACTTAACCAGACCATAGTACGACAATTCTAATTGTAAGAACACTATTTTACTTATGTTATTATTATTTTTCAGTCAAATTAGGCGTTGAAATTATGCCACAACCTTTTATGGCCCACAGCCTGTGGGCAAACGTAGAAAAATACCAAACCTGAGAAGGGCCAAAGGGGCTTCATTTTTGATAAACAAAATTTATTTCTGGAAATCTTTTGCCAACTTTGCCAAAGAGGCCATGAACGCGGGTCACATAGGGATTTTTATGTGAGTCACCATGAGTCAGAGTTCGCCCTTTTCTTTGTTCGAAAAAACAAACTTTTATAACTTGAATATATTGATATTTTTCAAAATTGAAGCCAGAAGCTGTCTTGTGAGCAATTTGGCCATAACCCGAATACTTTCAAAACTTTAAAACCTTATGTAACATAAGTTATTTTCTAGATTTTCAAAGTTGACAATTTTTGCACTAGGGGTGAACCCGAACCCTGTCCAGTTATGTTGCAAAATTGTTTTTAAAAATGCAACATAATTAAAGCGGAGTGAGGAGACAGAAGAATGACGAAATATTACATTTCTGTAAGATAACTGAGTGGGCAATAAATGATGAAATATTACAAAAAAACATCCCGTAAGATTACATTAAGTAGTGTGAATCATACATGTATAGTAAAACCCATCCCGAAACCGTTACGATATGGTCCATATCATATGGATTACTTCTTCAAGCTAGCGACATTTTTGGGTCCTTTCCAGTTCATTCAGTCAAAAACTTTCGATATGTGTAAAATCGTTACGTTACGGGTAAAATCGTTACGATACGGGTAAAATCGTTACGATATGTGTCAAATCGTTACATTACGGGTAAAATCGCTACGATACGGGTAAAATCGTTACGATCAGGGGTAAAATCCTTACGATCAGGAGTAAAATCGTACCGATAAGGGTCGTTACGATCAGGGAACGAAGCCAACCCAAAGAATCTTTGAACTACACCGAGCCGAGTCAACAATTTAGAAAGACCAAAAAAGCGAATATTAGAGATTACGTACGCACTGCGTACTACGCAGAAACAAGGAATAAAAAATGGAGACAAACACAAGACTGTTTTCGAGTTAGTTAAAAAACTCGCGTGACACTCGCGAAAAGTGAACCTTGATCTTTAATCAATGATCTTATATAAAATAATATAACTCACGCTGTTGTGTTAAGACACCCTAAGACCTACCATAAAAAAACTCGATCAACTCCGAGCACTCTCGACAAATCAAGAATCTCCAATTTTCACAAAACTGTCAACAAAGTCGCTAGACCAAAAAGGAAAAAAAAAGGAGAAAAAAAAACGAAAACAAATAACACACAAATCTAGACAATGTGTGATTGGTCGAGACGATTCTCGAACAATATGAGTTGTCTGATGTTATTGGCTCAGTGAAAATGCGGGGCGGTGATTGGCTGCCGTGGGGTTTAAAACTGAACCAGCTCGTGTTTTCTTGTTCACATTATTTTTTCGAATTGAGCTGAAAACACGCAACCAGAAAGAAAGAAAAAAACTTATTATTTTTTTTGGTGAAAAATACAAGAGATGCAAATTTTTGTTAAAACTTTGACTGGGAAGACCATCACCCTTGAGGTCGAGGCTTCCGATACTATCGAAAATGTTAAAGCAAAGATTCAGGTAAGCCCATTTGAAATTTCGAGTACATGGGGGTATCTGAAAAAATAAGGTCCAGCTTTATGAAATATGCAAGACAAACTATCGATTTTCCAGAAAAAAAAGTATTTTTTCGTATTTTGAGCCAAATTAAGTGATTATTTTATAATGGTCTAATGATTCGAATCTAATCTAGTAAATATCGGCTCAGTAATGCTACATTCACCAGTTATCTTAACACTGCTAATTTAACAGCCAAAAGTGTTAAGATAACTGAGTAGGGCGCTTGGTAAGATAATTCGAAGCTATATTTGATAAGATAACTGGTTAGGGGGTGTACGTTATTTTACATTTCTTATCACATTTTGGCCGGGCATAAATTTTACGTAGTCCACGAATAACTGGTCATTTTCGGCTTACCTAAGCCAGTATTTTGTTGTTTTTAGTCATTTTGGACCCACAAATAATAAACAAATGTATTTTTAGGACAAGGAGGGAATTCCTCCAGACCAGCAGCGCCTGATCTTTGCCGGAAAGCAGTTGGAAGACGGCAGAACCCTGTCGGACTACAACATTCAAAAGGAATCAACCCTTCATCTCGTACTCCGCCTACGCGGTGGTATGCAGATCTTTGTCAAAACTTTGACCGGAAAAACCATCACCCTAGAAGTTGAGGCTTCTGACACCATCGAAAACGTCAAAGCGAAAATCCAGGTAAAAATACTTTTTTGATCTTATCTGCAAGTCATTCCCCACTTGGTCTAACACTAAAAGTGTCAAAAAGGATGTAATTCATGAATAAGTCTAAATAGATTTCTAGGTTAATTTTTGTATATGTTTTCAGTTGAAAATTCAAATGGTAGGGAAAATTAGAAAATCAAATTTTAATTTCCCGGAATACTTTTTTTGTTGCCAAAATTGTGACCTAGAAGATAAGGTAATTCTAAATGAAGTAGTAAAACTTTTTAGTAAATTGTGTCGACACCCTAATGCGAATTGGAAATGTATAGTGTCTATACATAATGTGATAAAACAAGAATAATCATCAAAAGACTTGTCCAAATCAGCTTGACTATACTATAGTCAAGCTGATTTGGACAAGTTTTTTGGTGATTATTCTTGTTTTATCATGAAGGAAACAGTTCACCCTAAAACTGACATTTTTTATCTGAAAAAGTTTGTGGGCCTACTACACACCGAGTCTACTATACACTGCGTCTTTAGTTTTTTTTTATTGGCTCGAAAGTTGTTTTACCGTTAGGGTAAAAAAGGACAAATACAAAAAAAAAAAGAAATTTGATTCTTTTTATTGGAGCGTTTCAGTGTTGCTTTCTTTGTTCGTGGATTGGGACACCTAGCAGCGATTACGTGTCCTTCAATTAATCACTTTTTTTCTGACAGAAATACAGCTTCAATTTTTGCCCATCTTAGTAGAAACCGCCTAGAATATTCTATCAGTAAGATAACATCAGACAATTATTGTTCGAAACCTAAACATCTTTTTTTTGTTTGACTTTTAGCAAGCAAATGTGATTTGTCTTGAATAATTGCATTTCTCCCCTATGTGAAAAACGAAAGACTGTTAAGTAGAATATTTAACTAGTCAGGCCCGTTTTCTATTTTTAATTATCTAATGAATATGCGTTCTCACTAGCCAATTATCACCAACATAACGAAATTTTGCCCATTAAATTTTTGGGATTTTTTCCAGCATCAATATTTTATGAATATTAANTTTTTTTGTTTGACTTTTAGCAAGCAAATGTGATTTGTCTTGAATAATTGCATTTCTCCCCTATGTGAAAAACGAAAGACTGTTAAGTAGAATATTTAACTAGTCAGGCCCGTTTTCTATTTTTAATTATCTAATGAATATGCGTTCTCACTAGCCAATTATCACCAACATAACGAAATTTTGTCTATTAAATTTTTGGTATTTTTTCCAGCATCAATATTTTATGAATATTAAAATACGATCCATCACGATTTACAAGCCGGTTCATGAATCATAAATTTATGAATAACCAGTTTCCCTTTTTATCGCGCAAAAAATACTCAATTATTTGGTTATGCGTTGTTTGATCAGAACAAAGGTCACAAAAGTTTATTTCCCAAAGAATAAAAAAAAATCAATACGACTTATGATGTTATCAACTTTTCAAGCATTGTTTATGAAGACACATAATGATGACATAATTATTATTCCCAAAGATGTTTTTATTTCTGACAAAAAAAACGTTAACTTTTTTGTGTATTTTAAAAACCATTTTCGGAAATAATTAAAGACTTGTGTGTTTCTCATAAAAATAAATACATGGTGCCTGGTTATAAGCTCCGACATTTTGACCGCTATAAGGTCAAGTCAGTTTTTTTGCACCAAAGTAATGTCAGTTTTTCAACATAAATCGTGTCTTTTTGACTTTTATTGGGTGGCTTTAAGGGCTGACATTTTGTCCGTTATAGCCTATAACTTATAGGGTCAAACCAGTTTTTGTTGTACTAAAATCAAGTCAGTTTTTAGGTGTTGTCTTTTGGACTAAAGCATGTCTTAAAGACTTTTTTTCATAAAACAAATCTTTGTCTTATTGAACTTTTCCAGTCCAAGGCCAAGCAAGGTCTCCTTATTTATAGGGTGGTTATGAGATCAATGCAGATTTTAGGTCATGACTTTATGACCACCTCATGTAACTAAGTCACCTAGGTGTCACAACGCGGTATAATCTCAGCTCTATCACTTAATGTATATTTATTCAGCATTTGAGTTTACGTTTTTTTATTTTATAGGACAAAGAGGGTATTCCCCCAGATCAGCAACGTCTCATTTTCGCTGGTAAACAGCTTGAAGACGGCCGCACGCTTTCCGATTACAACATTCAGAAAGAATCAACGCTTCATTTGGTTCTTCGACTTCGCGGTGGAATGCAAATCTTCGTCAAAACACTCACTGGCAAAACGATCACACTTGAGGTTGAAGCGTCAGACACCATTGAGAACGTCAAGGCAAAGATTCAGGTAATTGTTGAACCTTTCAATGTCATTTTTTCATCGAACCTTATTCCCAACCTAGGAACCTTGTATATCGTTGGAATCAGCGAATCGAGCTCTTTCAAATGAACCTATAAAAATCTAAATTTCGAAAAGTAAAACAACAAATTCGCCCACGCAAAAATGTTTTTTGAGTGATTTTGCGGACACCCTAATAAAAAGACTTATTTTTAGGACAAAGAAGGTATTCCACCAGACCAGCAACGACTTATTTTCGCTGGTAAACAATTAGAAGATGGTCGAACCCTTTCCGACTACAACATTCAAAAGGAATCAACTTTGCATCTTGTGTTGCGACTCCGGGGCGGTATGCAAATTTTTGTCAAAACCCTAACCGGTAAAACGATCACGCTCGAGGTCGAAGCCTCCGACAGCATTGAAAATGTAAAGACGAAGATTCAGGATAAAGAAGGAATCCCGCCAGATCAGCAACGTTTGATCTTTGCCGGAAAACAGCTTGAAGATGGCCGAACCCTCTCGGACTACAATATCCAAAAGGAGTCGACCCTTCATCTTGTTTTGCGACTTCGCGGTGGTATGCAAATCTTCGTCAAAACCTTAACGGGCAAAACTATCACGCTCGAGGTTGAGGCTTCTGACACTATCGAAAATGTCAAGGCTAAAATCCAGGTAAAAATGTTTTTCCAATTACATGACCCCATCTTAATTAACATATACATAGGTGCTTGGTTATAAGTTCAAGTCAGTTTTTTTTCAACATAAATCTCATGTCTTTTTTGATTTTTTTTTGGATGAAGACCTCCCTGGCACATTTTTTTTTCTATAAAATCATGTATTTTCGGACTATTTTCCAGACAACAAAAAAATTTCAAATTGGTTACAGATGATGCGCACACAACGCACCACTTTCGTTTCTCAGAAATTGGTGCGTTGTGCGCGTATTGGTGCGTTGTGTGCACACTGGTGCGTTGTGTGCAGGTGCGTTGTGCGCACATCAACTGTATAAGGTCAAGTCAGGTTTTTAGACCTTGAACTTATGACTAACATTATTACACAACGATGTTTTTTGTTTCAATAATCAACGTAAAATTTACATTAATCATCGTCTTATTTTAGGATAAAGAAGGTATTCCCCCAGACCAGCAACGTCTCATTTTCGCCGGTAAACAACTCGAAGATGGACGTACGTTGTCTGATTACAACATCCAAAAGGAATCAACCCTTCACCTGGTCCTCCGCCTACGTGGTGGTATGCAAATCTTTGTCAAAACCTTGACCGGTAAAACGATTACCCTCGAGGTCGAGGCCTCGGACACCATCGAAAATGTCAAGGCCAAGATTCAAGACAAGGAAGGCATCCCACCAGACCAGCAGCGGTTAATCTTCGCTGGAAAGCAGTTGGAGGATGGCCGAACACTGTCCGACTACAACATCCAGAAGGAGTCAACCCTTCATCTCGTACTCCGCCTTCGCGGTGGTATGCAGATTTTCGTCAAAACTCTAACCGGAAAGACGATCACCCTGGAAGTTGAAGCCTCGGACACCATTGAGAATGTAAAGGCCAAAATTCAGGATAAAGAGGGCATCCCGCCAGATCAGCAGCGGTTAATCTTCGCCGGTAAGCAGCTCGAGGATGGCCGTACCCTCTCGGATTATAACATCCAAAAAGAGTCGACACTCCACTTGGTCCTGCGTCTTCGCGGTGGAATGCAAATTTTTGTGAAGACCCTAACTGGAAAAACCATCACCCTCGAGGTTGAGGCATCTGACACCATTGAAAATGTCAAAGCAAAAATTCAGGTACGAATATAGTGGGCATTTGTGCGGCAAATAATTTGGGTTAATTTTAATTCCTGGGATGATTAAGTTAAGTTTTTAGGAAAAATTAAGTTTTTGGTTGTCTCTTATTTTGGTAATTTTAAATTTCTGGTAGAAGAATAATGTATTATAAAAAATTGTCTTTTATTTGGGTAATTATGTCATTTTGTCTATTATTCGGGTGTATTTGATCTAGGTGGGTGATTGCATGTCGGATTATTTCGTAATAACATATGTTTTATAGGACAAGGAGGGTATCCCGCCAGACCAGCAGCGGTTAATTTTCGCCGGAAAGCAGCTTGAAGACGGACGAACATTGTCCGACTATAACATTCAAAAGGAGTCCACTCTTCACTTGGTACTTCGCCTCCGTGGTGGTAACTAGCTTACCTTACCACATCAATATCAATGAAGGAGTTCAGCAGTTCAGTTTCACGAATACTGGATTTTGAAGCCTTCTCTTCATTTTCAATTGTTACATGTCGTTTTAGTTGCAATAGATGTTACAAATTATTATTTTTTGGATGATTGAATTGTTCTCATTACGTTATCATTATAACATTAATTCATTCACTCAATCAAAATAATGATTCTTGAAACCATCACTTTAAAAATTCATTTGTTCTAAATTCACTCAAACTCGGCCCCTTGTTTTCTGTTACAATTTCATCCATAACAAAAATAAAATTGAATGATTTCGGCTATTACATCAAGTGTTGAAGTTTAACTTGCAGGCTTTATCACGATATTTTCATTTGCATTTGTGGATTTTAGATTGAACCGATTGCTCCATAACAATTTGTTAAAAATATGATATTGGGAAGATTTTTGGCATTATCTTGAGCAAGAGATATCTCACTCAAAATACCAACATAGAGCGAATTTTCAAAAGTGTCAAATTGTATTTTCCCAAACGTCCAATCGGTACTAAAAATTTTGTATTAATTTTTGTTCATACCGATAGGATGTTTGGTAAATGTTACTCCTTTTTGGGACTCTTTTGTCGGACGGTGCGCGGCGCCCACCGTGCGCCTTTTTCGACAAAAAAGTGTTTTTACGGACACTCGCCGTTTTTCGTGTTTGGACGGTCGATTGCTCAATTACGAACGCTTTTCACAGAGTTAAATTGTTAGATTATTTCAATGTTTTTGATATTTATGTAGTACACCCTGCGCCGCGCCGTTATCGGGTGAAACTTGACAAAATTTTGCCAAAAGTTTTTCAGTTACCATAATGGTAATTTACGCCCTGCGCCGCGGCCGTTATTCAGAAAAAATACGTAATCGAGCAATCTTTTCTCAAAGTTTGTACCCGACAACGACGAAGTGGTTGTATCATGGTCACCGGGTGCTTTGTCGGCGTCAGTAGAAACTATCTAGTAACAAGTCTGCGCAAATAAGCTCGATTGGTCACAGATGCTTTCAAATCGAAACAAAAGGGGGTTAGTTATAAGGTCTTCAGTAAAAAATACCATAAGACCTTAAATTCAACTTCAAAAGACCTTTATCGTCCTTAATTGAGTGTTTTTGGTTCACGAAAATAGCGCTCGTAAAAGGAGCACCAAATAGGTCAAAACCCGTTGCGTTGTGGGCGCATCAACTGTAGATTGATTATAAGGTCTGCAATTTGGTCCGCTATAAGGTCTTATGGTCTTTTTTACACTACAGTACGTCCGAGTTGTCGAGTAGGGCGCTTTCTAGTTTTTAAGCTTTCATAACATGTAATTTCTAAAAAGCGCGGTACTCGACAACTCGGACGCACTGTAATGTCTTAGAAAATGCGAAAGTTATTAAGACCTTATAACCAACCCCTGTAGTATTTTTGTATCGATTTCCGCAGAATTTATAGTTTATACTAAAGGCGACAAAACACCCGGGGACTACCCGGATTCTCAATACGGAAACACTCAATACGGACGATTACTCTCAATAAGGACGCTTTTTCTGAAACAATGTCCCCAAAACAGTCGAAAAATAGAATTCACCTCAATACGGACGCTATTTTCGAGAATCAAAAACGTCCGTATTGGAAATAAGGACAGTACGCCCTTTTTATTCAAAGCCTTAATTACAATATCTATAAGTTATAGACAAACCCTAAATACCGTTATAGAAATATCAGAAAACTTTGAACTAATCTGAACATTTTATTCTCTAAAAAGCTTTCGTAATGGGGTAACCGACTGTTCAAGCTCGAAAAAGGCAAACGTCCGTAAAAGGAAAAACGTTTTTTGTGCCGAAAAACGTCCGTAAAAGGAAAAACGTTGTTTTGCCAAAGAACATCTGTAAAAGGCGCATCGTCGGATAAAGGAGCGTTCCAAAAAGAGTAAGAACTGTACTGGAAAAAAACGATGTTGAATTTGTTTTTCTCGTGAAATTTTTGACGATTCTTTCTGTAAAATTCGGGAATGAGGTTTATTATGAAATTAATGAATAATTCATTATGAAAAATTGACAAAAGATAAATAGGCTCAATAATTGGATTACAGTACTGAGAAATAAACAAACATAATAATTTTTGGTTACAGCGCATTGACAGGATCGTTTGTAAGATTGATCGAATCAGTTCCAGCATAATAATCTTTCAATGGCATTTTGTAACCGCCACCAAAAAAATCAATAAACCATATTTTTTCTATGTTCAATCGAGCAAGATAAAATTGGTGAGATTCGTTCTTTTCCCATTCAACCATTATTGGGTGTCGATGAAATAGTGCCTAGAATTTAAAATAACCAAGATGTTTCTTCCCAGGGTATAACACCCTTTTTTGGTGAATCGAAACAATACTTTGACTTGTTAGCGAGATGTCTTTTCGTTTTTCTGTTTGTTCGTTAAGATTATTCAAAAAACAACATGGTATATTTATTGTTGATTGCTTGATTTGAGCCCAGTTCATTTAAAAATCTTCATGAACAAACAGAAAAACGAAAAACACCTCGCTCTTCTACTTGTGTACAATTTGTTAGGAAAACATAACTCTAGAGAAAATGGTGGAATAACAATAGTATCGTTCTAATTCATCAAAAACTCGCCTTAGTAATTCAGAATATGGTTCGGTTTCATTCAAATTTGATTACTAATTTCGAGATACTTATTTTCCCATACACAGTGATTACTCTTTTTTCGGATGCTCCTTCTTCGGACAATTGCTCCTTTTTTGGACGCTTTTTCGAGAACCGAAAACGTCCGAAAAACGAGTAAGGACTGTATTTGACATAAATTCATAGTTTACTTGTTTTGCTTTTGTATATTCTTGGGTGTTTTTGGGAACAGGCGACCAAGTTCCAGACATAACAAGTCTGGCACATCGTGGATCCTCGGGATCAAATTTTTGTTCCGCGCAGTATTTGGTCTGAAACTCGGACATAGAGAAGGAAGTATAATTATGCGCTTGAATGTCCTGCATCGATTGGTCCATATTTGTAATAAAGAAATAGGGGACACCAGTGGACTCCTCTGGGTAGCCTTCGTTGTACGAAATGATATTCGAAAAAGGTTCGCCTAAAACAACATTTTTCAGATTACAGGAACATGACTTTTTTCGAAGTTCTGCGTGAGTTTTAGAAAGTTTATATTACAACTTAAGGACCGGTCAGTCATGTTGTTCACAAACTGCACGTTCGAGATAAACCTTTAAGAGTGACATGCACATCTGTAGAGACATGCACATATAGTATTTTTTTTTTTGAAAAGTGGTGACATTATTTTTTGGTCCTCTTTTAATTTAGAGGTAATTCCTGTTGAGGAGACAGACATATTTTAGCCAATTAGGGGCGCGCAATTTATTTTCCAGGTTGAAAACAAAATGAAAGCGCAAAAATAACTAATGGAAGAACTTCGATATGTTTTTCATAAAATTCATTACTAATGCCTCTAAGCCTTAAGGAGTTTTCTTCCATGTTATGTAATGATTTTTTCGTTAATTCCATTTTTTTATTTCAAGAAAATGATAACTTCAAAAAGGAACGAGCGGATACTAACCGGTAAGAAGAAAATCGTTATGTACTAGGTTTGAAAAGGCGCCTAACGCGAGCGTTAATTACAATCAAAAATAATACAGCGTTGTTTGTCAACCAATTTAGTACCATTGGTGGGATCCCGGGCCCTAGTATGCTGTTTTTGTTACAGCCAAGTCGAAGCTGCCGAGTTTATGGATTTACCTTTCATTCCGTCTAACGTTGAAATTGTAGCAATGGACCCCCATTCATTTTGACGCACAAGCCATCTAGCAACTGCCGCCTTATTTTGGTAGTTTGGGGGTACGTTGATTCGAGTTCGTGCACATGTGAGAGCAAAAATACTGGAAAAAAGTATAAAAAAATTCATAATAAATTGTTCACTATGGACAGCTAACAAGTGCGGTTGAATTCTTCTAAGTGCGCTCTCTTCCAAGTTAGTTTTGATTCATCCAAGAAAGATTTCGCTACAGTGTGAAAATAAAATATTGCGAAAATAAAATATTACAAAATAAAAAATGCACAAATAAAATTTGTAATATGAAATAAATATTTATTACAGGTCACTTTTCTATCGAATGAGAGATCTCTAAAAGTATGTTTATTTTTGTGAAAGGCTTCAGTAGCCACTCAGGCGACATAATTGTGTATGTCATAATGATTAAAGGTTCAAAAACAATTTTTTTGTAGTAGTACCCTTTTTAGTAAAAGTTGTGGCTTTTAGTTCGATCGAAGCCTTCTGGGGACAAGAAAATTTTATTTTCAATCGAATAAAATTCGTCTAAATTGAGAGTCAACGAAATACAATTGTATACGAGTGTGTCACATAGTCAGTCAGGTAGACTGGCCACGAAGTTTTGAGCGGCCTGGTCTCGAGTTCTGGTAAGAAAAGGACACGGTAGTACCGGGGTGTCTCAAGCTAATACCCCGTAGGGTTGGCCCCGCGACGACATTTATGCACTTTTTTTTACAACAGGGATACATGATAAAATGTGGACTAGATTCTTTAAAAAAGAACTATGTGTTGGCATAATGCCATACAAAATTTATGTATTTGGTATAATTTTAATTTCAAGAAAAAAGGGGCTTACTCGCCATTTATCTAAAGTACCTATACCCAAAAAGAAAGTTTGCGGGAGGTTTTTTGTAAAATAAAAAGGAAGAAAAAAAAAGTAAACACGTGACCCGGCAATTGCTCGGCGAGGTAGCGCTCATGCAAGGTAGCGCTCATGCAATATTTCAGGTTTCGACTGATTTCTCGGGCAAATTATTTTTAGACCTGGATTGTTTACCTGACCTGGATAGTTTCTATTTTTAAAGGCTTCAGTTTTCTCAGAAATTTAGCCTAGAAGGCACCTCGTGATTTCGACAAGCTCAATTGCCAATTGGTCTGATTTCAGTAGTTTTTGTCAATACAGTCCTTACTCTCAATACGGACGCACTCAATAAGGACGCTTCCTTTCAATACGGACGCTTTTTGTGGAAAAGTGTCCCCAAANCAGTCGAAAAATGGACCTTTTATGACAATTCACTCCAATACGGACGCTATTTTCGAGAATCAAAAACGTCCGTATTGGAAGTAAGGACTGTAATACAAAAAATGATGAGTTTGATTATTTTTACCTCATTATTTTTAATCAAATTTAATTTTAATAAATCATGTGATGAATTTCATGAATTCAGACTTAAAAAAATGACCCGGGGTCCTTTGTACAAAATGTTTTTCGATAAAAAAAAATATCGGAAGAAAGTTTTTGCGAATTCGGTTTTTGAATTTGGGTTCCAAAATGACTATAATGGTGGTTCTCAAAATCAAAGAACAACTTTTTTTTCGACCTCCCCAAATCAAAAAACTACTTTTGCAGATCGATAGAGCTCGAAAAACTAATAACATCTGCAAAAAAACTTTTTGAAAAAGTACTCAAAAAAGTACTTTTTTTTTCAATTTTAACCATTTTAACCATTTTAACCATTATAGAACTATTATAGTTCCCGAATGTAATACAAATTACGGGCCTTATGTGGACCCCAAATTCGCTATATGAATTACAGGGGAGCGCCAAGTAAGTGTAGGTGGGCGCTAAGTACAATTTTTAATAAACGTGTCATTAACGTGTCAGCTTTATATCAAAATAATACAAAATGGTATAACTGACAACGCCAACTAAGGGTAGGTTTCGTGTTTTTGGAAACCCCTGTAGAAGTTTTGTATCATGCAAAAATTTGATTCCGAATAAACGCATAAAACTAGTTGAATCAGTGGATAGTTTATTAAGCTTTTCTAAATATCGAATCTATCTCAAATGTTTTCCGTCATATTTTTTGTTGTTGATTGTAAGCAGTTAGCCGCGGTGATTCGTTGTGGGTCATTCGCTCAAAAGTGGCACTTGCTGATTTTTGTCGACAGTATAATATCATGTACATATATTAAAGCGTTTTTAAATGGACTTGAAGCTTTTATATACATCGTTTTTGGCTTACGTTTGTACTTGGCAGATTATTACAGGACTACACAGCAGCCTTTGTCTTCTTTAGATGCTTTTCCGCGCCTAAAATTCCGATATGGTAAATTAATATAATAAGTATAACGTCGTAGTCACTTGAATTCAAACCGCATTAAAAAAAAACTTGATGTTGTTTCTGAATTGCTGTGTAGATTCTACACTGTAGAAAGTGTTAATATAATTGAATTTTGTTTAGATAATTAGGGAGGGCGTTTGGTTAGATAATTGAGATTTACGATACGTTTGGGTACGAAAAGATAACCCTACTTTGTTAAGATAACTGGTATTAAGATAACTAGTTAATAGGTTATCTTATTGGTCAATTCCGCCCAATTGCTTTTAACACTACACAAAAGCTGTTTGAAATCAAGTGATAAGAATGTTAAATGTGAAAATATATATCTTAACTCCCAGAGGGAAGTGCGTGTAAATAGACACGTAACATGTTTTTTCGTCGATTTAAGGCAATTATGGAGGCCCCGTAAGGCAAAACGGGTATTGGTGACCCCTCAACTTTTCGAGAAAATTCGATTGACGGTGTTTTTTTGCGTAGGTTGGAGATTTTAAACAGCTCTCTAGGGGGTCCTGGTGGCCCAAATCAATTTTTAATAGTCAGATCGACGTAGTTTGACGAGCTCTACCACTTGGCTTTACCAGTTTTTTTGAATTATTGCGCATTATTGTGAATTTTTGAAGTGCGTGTTTATTTACACACAATTTCCCCCTACGGGTTCCCAAAAACTCCTTCCCCTTGAGACTTAATATGAAAAATACACAACAAAAACCAAATATACAAAAGTTTTTGCTTTTTCATAGCAATAAATTCTAAAAATATGTTAAAAGTATTTAAAAGTTCACCTGTTTCCTCTCCGGTCACCGCCTCGGCGATTGATCTGTCGTACGAGGTCGCAAAACATTTCATTAACCTGTAAATGCAAAAATATTTAAAACTCAGAATATGTGTTTTTATTCGTACAGATTACTATTGAT
The DNA here is from genome assembly GCA_004367875.1 of Oikopleura albicans. Classification (NCBI taxonomy): domain Eukaryota; kingdom Metazoa; phylum Chordata; class Appendicularia; order Copelata; family Oikopleuridae; genus Oikopleura; species Oikopleura albicans. The sequence continues at coordinate 102,943 of SCLG01000313.1, read as the reverse complement.
TATCATAACAAAAGTGTGATGCTATAATTAATAAAGCGCGTTTACTCTTGTAAATGGTTGTAAAGCTATGAACTACATCGACATTTTTCCCAAAGACAAAAATGCCGGACAACATTCCTTAAAGGTTTGGATGAAATAATATCGAAATTGGTTTGACCTTGGCATTTCTTTCCAAAAAGCCGCGTGGTACTAATGGGCTTTGGCGAATTGAGTAGCACCAGATGATTTCAACGAAAGCGTGGCATTTCGTGAACTATTGCAAAGTGCTTGCGAGTTAATTACTGAAAAGACACACAAAATCGATTATCCAAATTCCAAAACTTGAAGAATGTGGAAAAACCTTGTTGTCGTTTGGTATTTCGGCCAAATTCTTACCAAAAACTTATATAATTGGCATATGCCCAAAATAGAGTATGTCATGTTCCCACAAAAAATAACAAATAAATGAAAAAAGTGGCCAGTTACTTGGTAATGTAAACGATCCGTAGAAAAACCTTGATTACCCGTATAAATTGAAATTGCATTTCGTAAATTATATCACAGAAAAAATTAATTATCAAACCAACAATTGGTTGTGAGTTCGTACGGCGTCGTCTCTTTCGCGGGAAATTACTTTAGCAGGAACGCTCTTTTCCTGGAAAATTTGTTCCAGGAAAAGAGCGTTACTGTTATAGAGCGTTCCCGTAATAGTACGTTCCTGTGATAAAGTCTTCCCGCAATAAAGTTTTCCTGAAAAAGATTTTCCCGCTAAAAAGCCAAATTGTCAGATAAAAATCCGCATACNAATATTCCAGGAAAAGAGCTTTCCCGAAAAAAGTTTTTCCAGAAAGTCCATTCTCGAGGAAGTACTTTCCCGAGAAGCTAACTTCCCGATTAAGTGCGTTCTCAATAAAGTAACTTCCTGAATACGTGACATGTTGTTTTTCCAGGAAAAGAGCGTTCCTGCTAAAGTAACTTCCCGCGAAAAAACGGCGCCGTTCGTACAAGCCGAGTAAAAAACTTACCTTTAGTTTTTTTTCAATTGTGGCTCCAGAACATGAAAATTAACTTGTACATTTTTTTAATCTTTATTACGAGTTTTTCAAGTTGAATCAGACCTACCTAACTCGGTTCAAATATTATAGCGTGACTTGCACACCGTGTGCAAGAGCGGTAAACAGCAGTTAACGAAAAACATGCTCGTAAACAGGTGACTGTGTAAGCGTTTACGCTGGAAAGTCTTAAAGCCAAAAGCTGCCCGCTCAGGGCAAAAAGTAACAAGGCGCCGTTTACGGCTTATACGGTGTATAAAATAATCACAACTTACATTTATTTTCGACTTGGCACTGGTTTCCATGAAGGATGTATTTCCCCAACTTCTGGCGAGAGCGGCGCCCTGTTCGCGTCCGACGGCGCGTTCGCCTTCCAAATCACATTTATTTCCGACGAGAATGAGTGGGACGTCGTCGGTGTCTTTAACGCGCAAAATCTGTTCGCGAATTTCTTGAAGATCCTGGAGGGTTGACTGTGATGTAATACTATAAACAAGCGCGAAGCCTTGACCATTCTGAATTAATACTTGTTAACGGAAGAAAAAAATAAATAAATAATTTTTTGAGTGTTAAAAAGTCAGGGATACTTCATAAGAGTTCTGAACATGATATCTAAAATTTGTGAAAGATAATTTTTTGAATTACTAGTATGTTGAACCGGTCCACTTTATACGGAGAAAAATCGAACTTGTTAATATTAAAAATACGTAATTTTTTTTTCTGATTCCAACAGTATAAATTTTGAAAAAATCGGCCAAGGTTGAAAATTTAACCAGTATTCAAA